>APFE031009527.1:28814-42528 GCA_000404065.3 Pinus taeda | reverse complement strand
TACCATGGACTGAAAACCATCACGTCCAAAACCATAGACCGAAAACCATTGCATCCAAAGACATGTGCAAAAATCATGCACAACTCCCTGTGACCCCCCTGCTATGCAATGGATGCAACGAAGGGAGGGATCTGCCCCCCTTCTAACCCCCCGGTTGACTACGTGCGCTATTTGTCGAAAGAATATAACACAACCCAACATTCTTCCACTTGTTGTTTTCTTTCCATAGGGGGCCACAAGAGGACATAGTCATTTATCCAGCCCTGTAATGCCCATTGTTTCTCCACACCAAGAGAACTTCTCAAAGCTCACCGATTTTGTCAATGCATCTATAATATTGTTCAAAGTTTCCACCTTTACCAGCAACACCTTTTTGTATTCTATCATATCCCTCACAAAGTGATATTGAACATCAATGTGTTTTTTCTTTGAATGATATGCAGGGTTCTTTGCCAAGAAAATTGGACTTTGGCTGTCACAGTCTATCCTTATAGCTCCCTGTACTAACCCCATACTTGAACATAATCTCTACAACCAAACGACTTACTTCCTTGCATGAGTGGTTGTCGTGTATTCTGCCTCTGTATTTGATAGTGCCACTATAGATTGTTTCTTACTCATCCACTTGACTGCACCTTCAAATAGGTTAAACACATACCCACTTGTAGATTTTCTCTGATCCAAATTTCTAGCCCAGCCTACATCAACAAAGCCACGAATATCCAACACTCTGTCAATCTTGGTCTTCCTTGGTAGCATAAACCATAATCATTAGTGCCACACAAATACCTAAAAACCCGCTTCACTGGTATCCAATGCTCCTTTCCTAGTTTTGACATAAGCCTACTCAATACTCCCATTACATGTGCAAAGTCTGGTCTAGTATAGACTATTGCATACATCAGGCTACCAACTGCACTTGCATATGGAACACAGGACATGTCCTCTTCCTCTTCTTGTGTCTCGGGACACTGTTCAGCAGATAATTTTACACCTACAGGAATAGGAACCTTCACCAGTTTACTATCCTGCATATTAAATCTCTGCAATATTGTCTCAACATACTTCCTCTTATTTAACTAGAGATTCCTCTTTGCCTGATCTCTTTTAATTTCCATGCCCAAAAAATAGTTTACAGCACCAAGATCTTTCATGTCAAATTTGGAGGACAATTGGGTCTTCAAATCCTAGATAATTTTTTTGTCACTTCCAATCAGCAACATATCATCCACATACAAGACGAAATAAATAACAAAGTCACCAATTAATTTAAAATACACACAGTGATTTGTTTTGCTTTTGGTGAAGCCAAGTCCCCATATAAATGTATCAAATTTCTGATACCATATCCTTGGTGACTGTTTTAACCCATACAGAGACTTCTTTAACTTGCATACCAGTTCTTTCTTACCTTTCACTACAAAGCCTTCAGGTTGCTTCATGTAGATTTCCTCTTCCAGATCCTTGTGAGGAAATGTTGTTTTCACATCCATTTGTTCTACCTCAAAATCAAAAGCAGCAACAACAAATAAAAGTAATCTAATAGAAGTTACCTTGGCAATAGGAGAAAAAATATTACCAAAATCAATTCCCTGGACCTGGGAGTAACCTTTTGCTACCAATCGAGCTTTGTATTTCTCCACCTTTCCTTCTACATTTTTCTTCTTCTTGAACACCCATTTGCTACCAATGGGTTTCCTTCCAGCTGACAACTCCACGAGATCCAAGCCTCATTTTTGTGAAAAGATGCCATTTCATCAACCATGGCCTCTTTCCAGAGTTTTCCATCTTCTGAATCTATTGCTTCTTTCACAATTCTAGGATCATCATCGATAATAGATAAAGCAGAATTTGAATAGAAAGCAGATGGATTATACCTTTCTGGCTGCCTTCTTTCTCGAAGTGATCTTCTCACACCCGAAGTATGTGGTTCTTCATCTTCTGATTCTTCCTCTTCTATAGAGTCTGATTCTTCCTCCTTTAGGTCAAGCTCTATCTTCTCAAGCTCCTTTGGTTGGACTTCATGTTTAATAACATCTTTCACCTCTCTAAACAACACATCTCGGCTGTACACAACCTTCCTTGTTACTAGGTTCCAAAGCTTATAACCCTTTAAACCATCCTTATACCCAATAAAGATGCACTTTTCATATTTACTATCCAACTTGGTTCGTTTCTCCTTTTGAACATGTACATATGCATCACATCCAAATACCCTCTGATGTGAAGGAGAGGGTTTCTTACCAATCCATACCTCTTATGGAGTCTTATCCTCCAACGCTGATGAAGGTGATATATTGACCAAGTAACATGATGTCTCCATCGCCTCTGCCCAGAATTCTTGTCCTAACCTGACACCATTGAGCATGCTTCTTGCCCTTTCCATCAACGTCTTCATTTTTTCTGCAATTCCATTTTGCTGAGGTGTATGTGGAGTAGTCTTTTGCCATGCTATACCACACTTCTTACAGAATTCTTCAAATTCCTTACTACAAAACTATCCACCGTTATCTGTCCTCAGCACTTTTATCTTCTTCTCTGTTTGGATTTCCACCAAAGCCTTAAATTCTTTAAACCTGTCAAAGACTTCAAATTTATTCTTAAGGAAATATATCCATGTATTCCTTGAGAAGTCATCTATAAATGATACATAGTACACAGACTTACCCAGTGATGGAACCTTCATAGGTCCAAACACATCATTGTGGACAAGCTCTAATATCTGTTTCACCCTCTTACCACCAGAGGGGAAACTAACCCGATTGTGCTTCCCATGTACACAACTTTCACAGAAATCAAAATCTAGAGAGCTATTACTCATAACTTCTATCATACCTTTACCATGAAGTATTCGAAGGTCCTTCTCTCTAATATGTCCAAGCTTTTGATGCCACATCATGGTATTCTCTTGAGAGACCACTAGATTTTTTGCTCCACTTTCAGGAAACACAAATCTGTTTCACCCATCAACAATGATGCTACCTTGCAACTTTTACAGAGTTCCAATTCAAACTCTCCACATCAATACCAATGCCCCTGAACCATCTTGCAGGTATCCTTCTCGAACACTGTTTTTACACCTGCATCATCCAGCATGCCTACAGAAATTAGATTTCTGGCTAACACAGGAATATGTAGAACACTCGGAAGTGTTCTAACCCTTCCACATTGCAACTTCAACTTTACTTTTCCGTGACCAACAATTCTAGCCTTGCTATCATTCCCTAAGAAGACATCACCACCATCGTATTTCTCATACTCGTAGAACCACTCTCTATGGGGAATGAAGTGGAAGGATGCACCTGACTCAATCAACCATGCCTCATGATTTACATGTGTACTTGAAGAAGCCAAATACACATCCCCACCTTCATTTGAGGTGGTTTTCGCCTTTGCATAAGGAGCATCATTAGATCCCTTTCCTTTGCCAGGAGATTTAGATTTACAGTCCCTTTTGTAGTGCCCTTCCTTTCCACATTTCCAGCACACCACCTTTATAGGTTTTCCTGGAGATTTAGATCTCCCTCTAGATTTAGATCTCCCACTCGATGACTTATTTTTGTTTCTATTCTGAGACCATCCTCATACAGACAAGGCATCACCATTTTGGCTCTCCATATTTTTCTGTCTCATCTCCTCCATCAACAAGGATGAGACTATTTCATCAAACTGCAAGGCAGTTGCATTGCTACCTATTGCAATAACCAAACTATCCCACGAATCTGGTAGAGAACACAAAAAACTAATGCACTTATCTTCATCTGAAATTTTGATATCAATAGATGATAACTGACTTACCACAATATTAAACGCATTTAGATGCTCTGTCACCAAGTCTCCATCTTTCATCCTTAGGTTATACAACTTTTTTCGTAGGAACAGTTTATTCACCAGAGACTTAAATTGGTACAAAGTCCCTAATTTGTCCCACAAAGCCTTAGCCATAGCTTCCCCTGATACATTCAGCAATAGTGAATCTAAGACACACAATTGTATTGTGCTCTTTTCCTTTTGTTCTAACTTCTTCAATTCTTCATCGGACACTCCTGTTGGTTTAGTACCCGGATCTACCACAATCCACTCATCTTTATCCACCAACAGATCTTCCATCTTGAGTTTCCATAACTCAAAACTCTGACCATTAAATTTCTCAATCACTATCTTTCCACTGCTCGCCATCTTGTTTCACCACTAGAATCGATCTCGCAGATCTCCCACTGAACAGGGGATACCACAGGCCCAAGCGAAACCCCTCAGCAACAAAGGCATCCCCTTAAAGCCAAAAAATCTCTGATACCAAATGTAGGTTTTAACCCTGTACAGAAATTACCTGCATATGAATTCTATAACACAGAAAATAAATAATGCGAGAGCATAACACATAAAACACATATACACAGAGATTTTCCCCTAGATCCTAAAACCGAGACTACTAGCTTGATTTTTCATTATGTTCCTTTCAATGTTATAATACATATTTATACATGCCAAAGCATCCAATACCATGGGCCAAAAACTATCGCATCCAAAACCATGGACAAAAAACCAACGCATCCAAAGACATGTGAGAAAACCATGCACAAACCATAGGTGGTTCTACCCAACATAACATAGGCTCCAAAACCAAAAATTTCCGGGGCGCTACGCCGAACCCCATAGAGTGGGGTTACCTGTACCCCTCAAAACCCCTATGATCCCTCTACTATGGAATTAGTGCAATGAAGGGGGGCTTCGGCCCCCCTCTAACCCCCTACTTAACTACGTGGGCTAGTCGTCGAAAGAATATAACACAACCCAACATTATTTAACTCTTTGAATATTGAGGAAATTTTTGGTTTATTGTGAGCAATGTGTCCAGCCCGTCTATTTGATTTTTCATTGCCACGTAGTGCCCCCAGTGCTAGGTTCCTGTGAGGGAACACATTCAATCTATGTTGAGGTCCTTGACCCTAGTAACAAGTCCCCTAGCCAAAAAATGGAGTCCTCCTATGATATTCCACTAGTCTAGTCAACACTACTACTTGAATGAGCCTAATGTTCATATCACAAGAAAAGAAAAAAAAGATGTTGGAGTACAAAGAGGAATCTTCTAATTTAGTGGTTTCTTACTTGTTGATGGAAATTTTCCATTTCACCATCTGGTTATTGCGAGAGTAAGATGACAGATGGAAAATTACATAGATAAATAGTTAAATGGTCCCAAAATTTATAAAAAACCTTATTTAATTCTTTGAGTACTGAGGAAATTGCTGGTTTATTATGTTGATTAAGAAAAAATATATGAATTATACCTTTGTATTATGATAATTAGAAGAAATAAAATATTTTTTACTTTCCTATTAAAGTGTTGAAACCTTTCACTAAGAAAAACTCCAAATAGAAAAATATAACACCAAACATTTCATAGCCTTTTATTGTTTAAATAGATCGTTAATAGAAAACCCTAAATACTTGTTGACCTATCATTACTGGGTACCAGCTATCCATTTGTCCTTATAAAGTGGACCCTTTTATATTAAATAACTATCAACTATTGCCTAATGGACATTATTCAAAGTGGATGGTTGCATACATCAATTGATTCACTCCTAAGTAGTTTAAAGTATGACGACTGGGATAAGACATGAAAATAACCTCGCTCCTCAAAAGAAACATTTTTTTCAAGGCTAGAGATGAGGAAAGTGCTACAGAATTGTGATTGATTACCATGTTGATTTCCACTACGTTAATACTTGAATCATATATTGGTGCACTTGACATTGTTTAATATTCAATGCTATGACGAATAATAACCAAATGGAGTCTTTTTCATATTTTTTTGATAATTTAGTGCACCCCTTGCAATATGATATGATGAACTTCTTCATGTGAGACATGGGAAAGGTATGAAAAAACTTTGAGTGTGCTAGAAGAGGTAAGATATAGGAATTTTTTCAAACACATTGTATGATTTTATATAATCCATGGAATTTTGGTGTTAATATCGGGGGTTATGTTCTTTGCGTGGCAATTTTTTATAAGGTTGTAGGAAAATAACACCTAATCCACTTTTACAAAAGAAAATTTGGAGAGATGCTAATCTACTTGTGGTTTCATTCTATATTGAGCTATAAGAAAATTTTGTTTAAATGTGTAGAGAACACCTTCATTGTTATGAAGTGCATTATCCATTGTCTAAACCTTAGAGATGCTTAGTAAATAGGAGGTTACTAAGAAGGGTTTTCAGCCATAAACAACTTCATATGTTGTTGTTTTCATAGCTCCATCATAAGTGGTATTGTACCACCATTGTGCTAGGAGAAGCCATTATGCCCATTGGCGTGGTTTTTCAATGAAAAATAGGTTTCTAAGAATTTATTGACCACTTTGGTTAGACCATCTATTTGGGGATGTTACACAATGCTTAAGATTAGCAGGTTTTGTATGTCCATGTTAGCAATTTTTAACAAAAGAATTTTTCTTTTAGAAATTTCATGGCACATGTTGTTTTGACCCATGGTTTTCTAATTATAATTAAGAAATAATACTGTAATCTAATCCGAGTCAATGGATTAAGGGTTTTGGATGTCACAAAATCCTATATATTGTATTGTAAACAATGATGCTTCTTGATGATAAAACTGATTCCGACATTCCAACTTTAAAAAAAATCCAAAGAAGACAAACACAACAAAACCATACATGACTATGAAAATTAGTATACTCAAATATGAGTCTGTAATAGTGACCGTGATCGGCCTCTTATATACATCAACCACAACAAATTCATTAGAGATTTACCATCACTATATCCGATGAGCTACTAGGCCTTTTGGAGGCAAACTATTGTATCATATACTCCTTTAAACACAAATATAAATCCCTTCCACCCATCTTCAATGTCAACATCTCCATTTTTTCTCGCCAAATCCACTAACTCCATGACATACTCCAAATAAGAGAACAAGAGCTTTGTAATTGGTATAAGAGGAAGCAACTGAATACCTAGTTTAAATTCTATACATTCAGGCTTTGGAGACCACAATTTGTTGTCCTATTTAGTCCCCCACAAAATCCCCACAATGTGGTTCTCTTTGACTAGCTTAGCCTCATAGAGTCTATTTCTCGGTAGAACATGCCATAACAATTTTGTAGATCTTATTTCTAGCGTGGACAAGGTTGACTCAATGCTCATCAACAACAATATCCAAAGAATTGAGCTCATTACTTCTCAATAGCAAATGTGGTTTTAATGACGAGGACTTGAATAATATATGTATACTTGACATTGAAATATTTATTTCATTATGATTGATATTATCCACATTTAGATGTTAACACATACCTCTTCATATTCGGAAATATAACACATGTATTTATTTTATTATTAATATTTTTTTAAATGTTACATGTCAATTCTATATTTCACAACTTAGAAACAATGTGTTAATGGAATAAGAACACTCTCTCTCTCTCTCTCTCTCTCTCTCTCTCTTATTTTACTTAATATGTATATTGAAATTCTATATTTCACAACTTAGAAACAATCTGTTAATGGAATACTCTCTCTCTCTCTCTCTCTCTCTCTCTCTCTCTCTTATTTTACTCAATATGTATATTGAAATTATATTAGACACAATCTATTAATGGAATAAGAAACACTCTCTCTCTCTCTCTCTCTCTCTCTCTCCTTTTACTCAATATGTATATTGAAATTCTATTAGACACAATCTGTTAATGGAATAAGAACTCTCTCTCTCTCTCTCTCTCTCTCTCTCCTTTTACTCAATATGTATATTGAAATTCTATTAGAAACAATTTGTTAATGGAATAAGAACACTCTCTCTCTCATATAATATAATAAAGGTTGCACTATAATATTTGTTTATTAATATATTTTTATTTTAATAATTATATTTCAATTAAACATAAAATTAATTACACATTATTTAATATGAATAATATTATTTTTACAACCCCATGGCGTGTAATTCAATTAGGGAATGAATTAGTAAACCATGAGGTTCAAAGTTCAATTTTTTTTTGGTTAAACCAAGAACAATTTTTTTTTTTTTTACAAGAAATTACATATCCTCTATTTCTTAAAAAAAATAAATATTTAATTTTTACTTGTAATTATTTTATCTCTATGTAAATTTAATGTAAAATTAAATGAAAATTAAATTATATTTACAAATCTTTAATATATAAACCATTCAAATGATAAGAAAAATGTAAATAATAGATCTAATAAGGACTCTAGAAGGTAATAAAGTGTCCAAGAATATGCTCTATATGGCTTATCTTTCTATGGATTATCTTTCTATGATATGTTTATAAATTGTATGTAATACTAAATTTAAAAGGTATACTCAGACATCATCTTTAATCTAAATTTATTTATTTATTTATTTGTTTATTGATTTTTTATGTACTTTTTTTTATTAAATCAAACCAAGAGTTTATTGGCAACAACTTTATATATGATTTTGATTATAGTAACAATTGTATATTTTAATTATAATTTTTTTCTTAATTGTATATATGATCGACAAAGTTATTTGAAATAAAATAAAGTTGGAAAAAATAAAAATAAAAAACAATATAGCAAAGCCCAAAAAATAAAACCATATTAATTTTTCTTTTTAATTTCCTAACTTACATTTTTTTTAGATGGAAAAACCTCAAAGAAACCCCCAATACTCTTCTATTGATAAATGTTTGTGTGTAAAACAAATGTGTTTCATACATGTAGATAATTTTGACCAATTCTTATTGCTACATTACCACTAAAATATTTCCCAAACACCATCCTCTATAATATTATCCTTGCAATTGATAGGGATGTGAAACACTCAAGAAAAATGTAGCTAAAAATTCTTCACGTTACAGACTACCATCTTCACCATGACAAAATGTAAAGGAAGGGATAAAAAGTGAATTATAGAATACAAACCGAAAACCGCGAACACATTGTACATAGGTGAAGTGACAACTCACTTAAATCACTGAAACTGAAATTTTTTTATGTTCTTCTTGGGTGAGGTAATGGAACATCACTATTGGCAGTGTTATGCTAGTGACGAGGCTTGGGCCTACATCATAATTCAGACAAAAGTGCAATATGATCATATGAACACTCACAAGAGGGAATATCTATCTCTTTACGCAAGATCTCCTCATCCAAAATATCTAACAGAGACTCGTCCATAAGTGAATCCGTTGTATAGAAAATATAGTCAACAATTTCAAAAAAATGTTTAGTACAGTTGGTGAATAAAGGTTCATTTGTTGTAAGGTCCATTCTTCTTTGTTGATGGTCTAAACCTTATGTTATTCCCACCATTTTTGTAAAGGAAGAATAGATACTAACCAGAGGTAGTTGGTAAAAAACTTGCTTGTCAGAGGTAATATATCAAGGGGATTTGTTGTTCAGTCTGGATGTGAGGATTCAACTTTTCCCGTCGCAGGAAGTGCATTGGGGGAACTTGCATGAATTGAGTTCAAATCACCACAAACTAACACATGTATGTCTACACTGGTAGCTATTTTCTATAGTCCTTTAAGAAGAGTATGAACCTGCGAGAGTTTGACATCCTTGAGATCTAGATTTCCATTTGTGTGTATTAGCCATAGAAATAAGTTGACATTTTCCTGGTGCAAGGGCATCAATCCCATGGTTAATGTCCTTTTCCTCCAAAACTATAATCAGAGCAATGTTTTCCCTGAGCAACCGATTAAGAGCATCATTTTTCAGAGCTAATGGAACCACAATTTTTGTCAGAGGCTGTGCAGCTTTATTAAATTCAACCTCATATTTTTTAAGGAGTGAAAACTGATCACGAAGGGAAAATGTTGCATAACCATTAATTGCATAGGTTGTGCCAGTATAAACCCCTATTGTTTTCTTCTCGTAAACCATTGTGTACCCATGATTTTAATAATATGAGAGAGAAAAACATACATATTCCGTGAAGATGTTGGAGAACAAGAATAGATAAAAAATGATTTCCCTGTAATCCCTAGATGGCATCCAAGCCAACTTTGACTTTTGTGCCATTCCCAACCTCCCAAAAATGGGCCCCGAATAACCAATGTAAGTTCCTCATCATGCTACACTAGATGAAGGAGGAGGTATATGCAAATTTCGAGCCATCTTTGATCTATACATCATATTGCTTATAATCGAAATACTTACCTCTAATGGTCTATGACAATATGCCCTTACCAGACAAGCCTCTCCATAAACTCTTGCAAATTAGTACCCTATTGAAAGAGAGCATGTCCATTACCCCCAACCCCTCTTTTCAATAATTTTAGCAACAAGGGGCAAGCGAACTAGATGGGTTTTCCCAATTTGATTATTGTCGGTCCACATAAATCTAACCATAATTGCATCTAGCTTGTGTATGATTTCCATCAACATCATATATAAATGCATCCACTAGACTGATAGGGACTGAAAGACAAATCTTATCAGAAGAAGCCTACCTCCAATGGTAAGCCACCTCTATGACCAAATCACCAATCTGTACTCAAATTTCTAAATAATCCAGCCCCAATTTGAGTTTAAATAATGATTAATCTTTATGTTAAAACCTAATGTAAACAAAACCAAAATCTAATGGCAGAGCTGTGATTCAAAAAATATCACATATCTACGAAGTCACATCATCTTCCAAATGTGAAAAAATCAATTCAGATTTCCTCTTATTCAAGACAAGGCTCGATGTAGAGCCAAAGGGCAAAAGGATAAGATGGAACTAAGTCCATTCAGGAATGGAAATCAATCCACCAAAAAGGAGATTGTTGATGAACATCAAGTGGGATATGTTGATTTGTCGAATCATCTTAATGTCCTTAATCAATCCTCTTTCTCTGTAATCAAATATATTTCTGTTAAGTGCTTCCATGACGAGAAGAAAGAGTAAGGGTGATAATGGACATCCTTGTCACAGACCTTTGGAGGCTTTAAAAAATGAATTTGCGAGCTCGTTGATAATAACAACAAAATTGGTTGTAGTTAGGCATGCCATAATCTAATTGATGTTCACTTGAGAAAAAACGATCTTATGTAAAACCAATCACAAGAATTCCCAGTCAGTGTCCTCAAAATATTTGTTTAAATGAATGTTCATTAGAAATGTTGTGAGGTTCCTCCCCTTAATGGAATGTAGGCATTCCTACACAATTCTCATAACATCTTGAATATGTTTCCCCTCGAGAAACCCAAATTTCTCTCGTGAAATGCAATCTGTCAGATAAATTGTTATGGAACCAGCTCAAGAAAAGATAGAAAAGATAGATCAACGCCTTAGAATTCAGCCTCTTCGAGGGGGCAATCGCCTTTACATTACATAAATGAACAATTCTTGGATGATTCAAATGATAAAACCTCCTTTATATATATAGGAGTCTAAGGAGTCACAATATAACCCATCCGACCTAACAATAATAATATAAAGCCACAAAAATATCAATAGAGGGATTCTATGGGGCACATTAATAACAGTATGGGGACAATAAGGGCACAACAATATTAATAAGGGGTACAAATACAATAGTAATGGGGTAATCACTAGTATTATAGGGACCCAACATGCCCCTCTCCTTCAAAAAAAGTGTTTTCGTCAACGCTTGAGTAGTTCTGGATGCTTATGTATAAAATTCTCATCCTCCCATGTGGAATCTTCAACAGATAAGTTCTTCCACTTGATAAGATACATTGAAATTGATCGATTTCGTAGCTGTCGAGTTCTTGTTTCTGTGACTACTTCTATTTCCAATATAATTTTTCCTTCCTCGTCAAATTCAGGCAATATTGTTTGAACTTGGAGCTTATCGCCTATAACATTCTTTAAACATGAAACATGGAAAACTGGGTGCAATCAAGAAGCTGCAGGAAGCTCTAATTTGTATGCTATAGTACCAATATTTTGCAACACCTTGTACATACCATAATACTTTGGTGATAATTTACTATCCTTCTTAGCTTGCTTGAGGGACATTTGCTTATATGGTTGTAGCCTTAAGAATACCCAATCACCTACATCAAAACTTCTTTCACTACGATGTTGATCTGCCTGTTGTTTCTTTCTATTCTGTGCCAACATGAGGTTATCCTTTAAGAGTTGGAGGACTTGTTGTTGATGTTCGATGTGATGTTCCATTTCTTGAACCTTAGAATTTTCTCTTAAATATGATGTAATGGATGGTGGCTGATACCCATCAAGTGCCATAAATGGGGTCATTTTTGTTGCTGTATGGAAGTGTTATACCACCATTCAGCCAGAGGTAACCATTTAACCCATTGTGTCTGTTTATCAGATACAAAGCAACGAAAATATCCTTCCAAACATTTGTTTACTATCTCAGTTTTCCCATCAGATTGAGGATGATAAGATGAGCTATGACCTAACTGAGTACCAAGACAAGAAAATCATTTTGTCCAAACATTTCCAGTGAAAATGGGATCTCTGTCACTTACAATAATCTTTGGGTTTCCATGTAGATTTTGAATTGTTTCCATAAATGCACTAGAAACTGTATTGGCTTTAAATGAATGTGATAATGCACAAAAGTGTGCATACTTGGTAAGTCTATCAAACTACCACCATGATGACACTCTTTCCCTTAGACTTGGGTAAACCTGTGATAAAATCCATTGAAACCTCTTCCCACGTTGGCTTGGAATGGATAAAGGTTGTAATAGACCCGGTGTCTTAATTGTTTCAACTTTATTTTGTTGGCAAACCAAACATTCTGCCACAAACTTTTGAATATCTGATTTAAGGCCCTCCCAAAAATATTCCTTCTTAACCCTGTGGTAAGTTTTTAAAAATCTCGAGTGCCCTCCTAAGGGAGAAGTGTGCAATTCCATCAGAATCTTTTGTTTTAGCTGGGAATTCTTACAGAGGTATAGGCAATCTTTGTACCATAATGAATCATTTTGCCAACTAAATGTATCCAACGTACTAGAATCTTGTTGCAACTTTCGAATAAGTGCCCACACTTCTTCGTCATTCTTCCATTCCTCCCTTGCTTCGTTTATCCAATCTGGTTGGATAATAGGAATGGCACACAACAATGCTTCCACATCCTTTCTTGAGAGTGCATCTACCAACACATTTTGCTTCCCTTTTTTGTAGATGATTTCAAAGTCATAACCCAACATATTTGTGACCCACTTTTGTTGCTCTTCAGAGGATAATCTTTGTTCTAAAAAGTATTTAAGGCTATCATGATTCCGTTTTTACCTTGAAGTGTCTTCCCATTAGGTAGGGTCGCCATTTCTTAAGTGCATGGAGTATTGCCAACATTTCCTTCTCATAAATAGCTTTGTGTAAAAACTTTCCCTTGATTGGGCGACTTTCAAAAGCAATGGGTCTTTCATCTTGCATTAGAACAACACCAATTCCATTTCCTGAAGCATCACATTCCACAATAAAGGTTTTTGTGAAGTCCGGTGTAGCTAAGACCAGTGCTTGGCACATTGCCTCTTTAAGATGTTCAAAGGCCTTTGTTGCTTCCGGAGTCCATGAAAATGCATCTTTCTTCAATAATGTTGTTAGAGGTGCTGCTATTCTCCCATAATTCTTAACAAACTTGCGATAATACCCTGTCACCCCAAGAAATCCTCGTAGATGCTTTATGGATGTGGGAATTTTCCATTCCTTAATGGCTTTAATTTTGCTAGGGTCTACCTTAACTCCTTCATGAAATACAATATGACCCA
>APFE031009527.1:0-11684 GCA_000404065.3 Pinus taeda | reverse complement strand
AAACCTCCTTTCTATATATAGGAGTCTAACGAGTCACAATATAACCCAACCGACCTAACAATAATAATATAAAGCCACAAAAATAACAATAGAGGGATTCTATGGGGAACATTAATAACAGTTTGGGGACAATAGGGGCACAACAATATTAATAAGGGGTAAAGCTACAATAGTAATGGGGTAATCACTAGTATTATAGGGACCCAACATAAATTTTAAGGCTACAAGAAATAAGCTTAGAGATCATTTTAAATACATAGTTGTAGAGGGAGATGGGACGATAGTCCTTAAAAGTAATAAGAAGCTTATTTTTATGAATTAATGTGATAAATGTTGCATGAATGGTTCTAGTGATGTATCCCTTGAACCTAAACTCTTCAGCCATGACCAGGAGTTTCAAGGACATAAGCTCAAATAAATTATTATACAGTTCCACCCCCCACTCTTCAAGTCCAATGATTTTTTCTCTACCACATGCAACGAGGAAATTATGTAATTTCTCCTTCAAGACCAATCTAATCAAAGTATCATTCTCAAGCTCTTGTATCAACATAGGAAATTTATTAATGAAGTCCATTTGAGCTTGGAACGAGAGATCTTTCGAAAAGAAAAGACCCTTCAAGAAAAATGAACATGTTCAATGTTTGATTGGGAAGTGTATAATGTATTCCCTTCATCACAAATGTTCAAAATGGCATTGACTTGCCTCCTCATAGAGTTGAATCTATGGAAAAATTTAGAGTTCTTATCTCCAGCCATTACCCACAATGCCTAGATTTTTGTAGATGCTAAGCCTCTTCTTGTGCTTTGTAAATTAATATTTTCTTGGCTTTTAGGTCCAATATTTGGTGTTTGTGAAGTTTAGAGGAGAAAGATGGATCATCCGTTTTGATGATAACACTCAGAGCAACTAGTGTAATCCAACTTATTTTATTCAACTTTTTTCTGAGTCATACCCAACATTTGAACCTCCCTCCTCAATATTTTAGGTTTGTAGCAAAGTGTTTCCATAGAATTTGTACTCTGCTGAAAAGTAGGGTCCTTCCATACTCGATGGATAATATATGCAAAATATTTATGCACTAGCCATGTTTTGTTGAATTTGGAGGGGAAGCCTTATGGTAAGATTCCCTAGCCCAAGTGAGTAGAATTGGGAGGTGATATGAGATGAAAGAAGGAATGACCAAAGAGTTAAGATCCATCATACCCACAACGAGGTGTTATTTCACCAAAAAACTGTTTAGGCACTTTAAAATGCATTTAATCCTTGACCAACTGTTGTTCCAAGTCAGAACAATATTAGGTGGGGTGATATCATGTAGTAACAAAATGTTTAAAAAATAGGTGAAATGAGACCCTAGACTATCGGACTTGGCCTATCAAGTGTTAAATTTAGGTCCACGACCACAATGAGGGAGGTTAAATACAACAACCAAAGGTCTGAGACTCAAACCTAGTAATATATCCTACTTGTATATAGTGTGTACATGTTGATGATGCTAATGTTGATGAATTGCATAGTTCTAGCTGCTAGTGACCCCAGCAACAAACTAACACTTCCCTCTAGGAATTGCATACTTTTGGTTGCCAATCTCCGAGGAAGTTCTGCAAGAAAATTGTGCAATCCTTCCCAAGTGACCCATCATGCAGCCTAACCTACTCCTCTGGAAAATTGTTTAAATATAGCTATCCAAACCTTGCTGACTGTTCATTTCAACAAATGCTCAGAGTATGCCTCCCTTGCCTTCCTATAACCCAGACTATCCTTCCCAAAAAATTAACAATCTTGCCTCCCAGATGAGCTAGACCTCGCAGATAGTCATTATCGACTTAGATTGCCTATCTCCATCACTAAGTGGTTCTTGTGCAGTTTTCATCAATAATGATCAGAGCCATCATCCCAATTCACAACCTTGTTGTCTCTGTTGGTCACCTGTATCTGAAACGATCATGTGTCATGGTATGTCGTCACATCATGAGTGACTGTAGGTACAGGTACACCAAAACACATGGCAAGATGATGAACATGATGAATGAAGGGAGCACATATAGAAGGATAGGTTCACCAATGGATGAATGAATGAAGCATGCAAAGAAGACGAATGCAATGAACATGCACCGTCACGAAAATATGAGCCTGTCAAACCTTCCAGCATGCAAGCAAGTGACAACATGCTAGAGCTTCATCAAGTGAGCTAATGACCAGCAAGGACTCTGTGCACTTCGCCATGTGGAGGTGAAGTTATGATACATCATGAAGACATCCATCACCTAGCAACACTATAGCTTGAAATGCACTCCAATAGCAACAATGTACCAACATTATCATGTCAAGTCATGTCGAGTCATGTCATGAGTCATGTCACCCACATCTCTACTATGGGCTATGTTGTCAATCAATGTGCTTTAACGTGGAAGTCCAATGGACCCACTTTTAGACAAAGAGTCATGTAAGTCGAAAAATCATGGAAGTCGAACAGTCATGAGGGTAGTTGAACAACCACAAGGGTCAGTTTCACTCTTTTCTATAAATACCCACTCATTTGTACATTGAAGGAATTTTTACCTCAGCTCCTCCCACATAGCCAAGAGAGTTTTTAATCTTTTCCTTCAGGAGAAAGTAGTGGCTCCAATGCCATGCTAATGGGGTTAGTGATGTATGTTGTAACGATGTCTCTTCAGACTTTCTCTTAATTTAGAAGCCTGTCAACAGGCCAACACGTTTTCACACATGTATTGTATCTATTGTAAGACTGATCTTTAACACTTGTAATGCATGTTGCTTTAACGTATGTTCTACATTTGAACTATTTCATTTGTTGTAATGCATCATATATTAATGGAAATGTGTTGTATATGTTGTTAATGGTGTCCCGTCTATGTCAACTACTCTAACAAACATTAGATAGAACTTTCACATGAACCTTACTATAACAACCGTTGCACTCATTTAGACTGATCTGTGAGTGTTGTAGGTTTTATCTTACCTTGTATGTTGTGACTATTGCATCCAAGTGGACTACTCCACCAGAAGCTGTGAATCTCTTTTTTTGTTGTGTGTTCCTAAATGAGTTGGGACTAAACACTTTCAACCTGGAACTCACCTTCACCCTCTTCCCATCACAGTGGAAGAACCATTGACACAAGTACACTTACACTCACTAGGAACACAAACCTCACTTTTCGAAGACAAAGCATACCACTCTCCTATGATGACAAGCAAGAGTTGAGGCAAATCCTTAAGACAGTGGCAACTGGGCCATCATATCGGATGGGACTCCCACACCAAATGATGTGAGGTCTTGTTGGGACTTCATACTGGGGTGATCCCCTGAATGTTGGTGGGTCCAATACCGTCAACATTTCTGGTGCTAGAAGGAGGGTTAGATGATAAGCTGTGTCCTCTCATCCAGATTTGAACCTTTACATATTTTTCATGGAATCTTTCACTCTTGTTCCTCTGTGATGTTTTTCGAATCATGAAGATGTCTCCATCGCAGGGAAGTTTTTCAATATCTTGTCAACTTACACATATGATGGTGAAGCTCAAGTGGCCTCGCCTGAGTACTTACATGAATTTCTTTCCATTCTTCATGAGGAAGATGAGTTTTCTGATGAACAGGTTGGTTTTGTGCTTGCATACACACTTGGTGAATCCCCATTTCCTTAGCTGCTCAGCCTACTGACTGAAATTGTGCACTCATTTGAACACTTATGTGATCTCGTTGAAGACACCTTCTATCATTTTGATCGAGACTATCTTAACCGGAAATTATTACAGCAACAAAAGACTCTACATGAATCGGTTATTGATTTTGGCAATGCTTCCGTGACTTGTAGTTTCAAGCTCTGAGGAGCCAGACGAAATTTTCCTATAATTGGGAATAGTTCAAGTATTGCCTTAAGAAATTTTCTTGTACAAAGAAGAAGCTTGAGATCAATCCTTGCTCAACATTCTTCACTGATGGGGCTGTGCAATCTCATGTTGATGCGGTCATTGTCTCGACTGACTATCTTCCACCACTTAATCCAATAGCTCCGCTACTGTCGAGTGATGTTGAGGATCATGCTCACTCATTTATTCATATTTGAAACCCTCCCAACATCACTTCACTTAATTTTTGCATAGATTTAGTTGTGACTACTTTGAGTTCTCATATGCATTATGTTATATGACCTACACCTTCACACCCCGGTGTTCCTCTGGATGATGTTGTCTTGTGTTCATCCATTCTTTACTCTTCACTTGTTTTGAATGAGGAACGAGCCACTGACAGAGTTTGTGTTGCACAACCAACATTCGTTTTCATTCATGAAGATTATTAGTGGGAGATTGAGTAGCAATGCTTAGTGAAGGATGATTCCCTCCTGTTCGAGACCCCTCCATTCTTTCCTAACATCTTTGGTGAACCTGCGATCCATGATTTCGCATGTATGTCTTCATCCATGGATGCACCCACTGTTAATCACTCGTAGGACTCCTTGGATGTTGTTCCATCATAAAACAATGGAGCAGACCAATAATTCATTGAAAATCCGCTTGATCTTTCATCTTCTCTTTCCGAAAATGTAGAGGGTGAACATCCTTCCTTCTCATCTACCCCTTAGTGTGACTCATCGAACCATGAGGATGCTGACCAACATCCTGAATTTGCTGATCTTGGTTGTCATGATCTCTTCACCTCATCAATGGATCACAATGTTGATTCACTCATTGTTAATCCATATAAGCCGCTCATCTAATAAGGTCCATCTGTAAATGAAGTCGAAACCCCACAAACTGTCGAGGCACTTCAGCCCGAGCTGATGGTTATGTCATGCCCTCGCTATCCTGAGGTTGCTTTCAATTCTAATAAGGAAATTTTTCAAACACTCAAGGCTCCTCATCACTCATATGTATGCACTCATGATCAATCTAACACTCATACTTTTCTTCCTCCATGCAAACTACATGATCCCATTGCTCAATCATTGGAGGAATCTTACACAACAAGAACACTTTTGCAACATAATTGGTCTACCTTTCTCATGTTTTCTTGCATATCATATTCAAGGGAATGCATACACTCAACATATGCATGCATTGTAGAACAACACCATGGCAAGTCCACAAACTGCATGACATGCACTTTCACTCATTTTTGTTCTGAGGAAGCTTGTAAGTTCGGAGTATGTCTATTTTCATTTTGTTATCTTTGACATTTGTTGGTTCACACAACTGGGTTTCTCTTGGACAAAGTCTTCAGCAACATGGGTCAACCAATGCGCCAGTGGCTGCATTGGAAGTATCACTTTACATGATCGGGCCCATGCACCATCAACTTAGGTGTAGGAGTAATGTTTGGTTTCAGTTTTCTTACTTGCATGCTTGTTTGATTTCTTTCATTGCATGTTTGTTTGTTTTCTTTCTTGTCTTTTTTCTTACTCGCTTTTCTTTCACTTTTACTTCTGCTTCTGCTTTTATTTTCTTACTATGCTTACTATTTTTGTTTAAGTTTGTTTTGTTTTGTTTGGTATATTACTATTTTTGTTTCTGGAAATAAGTGTTGCCAATTGTTACATTCTTGATCTTGAATAGAGTATGTGGCTGAAATTTGAAGAGACTCATGACACTGCAGCACTTGGCTAGTCTTGTGTCCACCTTCTTTGTTCTTGGTGGTAACCTTTGGCCAATGAGGTCATGATGGAAAATGCAAACCATATGCAAGGGATGTTTCACTCCAACCGTGAACCTGTGTGCACACCAGGAAACCCCATTCTTGTACTCAGCCTTTTGCTCTGTGTGTTTAGGCTCATCCAAATAGTAGAAATGGAGAAGGGGAAAATCTAAACAAGAAAACATATGTAAGATATCTTACATGCTTTTCTAAAGGAACAACCTCTTCTTCTTCCAATAATTTGGGATCCCTCTTCTGCCCCAAAAATAAATAAGTGTGTATACACAGTTCTCTTGAAAAATACAAAGGTGAAAGAAGAGAAAGGCTTCCTACATGGAGAGGTGAAGCATGAAACTCCACCAGGTACTAACTAGGCTTGTTGGGAGTGGAGGAATGTGTCTATTCTAGAGTGACTCCATTAGGGTACATTCTAGGCCTACTGGAAGTCGAGCAACACCAAAGATGAAAACTTATGCTCTGAAAATCTTCAACTCACAAGCTAATTACCCTTCCTGGATTCGAAACACTAAGATCTAAGCTGAACTTTTGATTGTGATTCATCAAGTTGGCAAAGGGTGAAACATGTATGTCCATGAGGTGAATGGGGAAGATGAAGTAACCCGCACAATGATTCAATACTCCCGAAAAGACCAAGGTCCCGTGCTAACAATGGACCAAAATAGAGAAGTTGGAGTTCTACCAGTGTGTCACCAAGTGTTGTAGTGGCTACAATCACCCTCCAAAATTTCATCCTACACCAATTTCGAAGCCACCCTTGAAGAGTTTCACTTGATGACTACACACCCTCGAGTTCACTCCATGATCTCATGGAGTCTTTACATCTTCCTTAATTGTTCATTTCATTTAAGTCTCTGCATGTTGATATCTAAGTCATGCTTGCGACCATGTTCTAGGTATGGTCGAAGTCTTCACTTCATATGTGCTTGATGTGTTCGCTATGAAAGCGTTTGGCATACTCACACATGGAGTCACATTCACTATCACACAAGCGTCATCTCGATCATGAATGATTAATCACGAGTGTCACGCTTGTCACTTACACTGCCGGTCAGTCATGTTGAATGTGTGTGTCTGGATGGTTTGGGTTGCTTCATCTTCAATTCATGTGAGTGTGTGTTCATATGGTCTGGGTCATTTTAATGAAGTTCTGACGAACATAATCCACTCTAACACCTAGGTCATCACCTCGTTGTCGATTCTATTGACTGTCAACCAGAACAATGTGGAAGCACTAAGCTAGCTTGTTCAACCTACACTACTCCTAAGCAATGAAATCAACTCTCATGCTAACAACCTAGACAGTCGGACCCGACATCACCCTGAACTGGCTCCCTTAAAATTTGCGCAGAGGCCACCAATCTCACTCACTCAACTGACTGAGAAAATTTCATAGACATGCTAGATAGACACCAAGTTCCCGTCCCTGTCTCCTTCATAAAATTGTGCAATTTTCCCAGTCAGTCATTGAGACAGTTGACCAACCATTAATCTTAGAAATTACACAGCATTTGTGAGAAGGCCTTCCACTACCCATCATTTAGCTCAGCTCAAAAATTTCACAGATATGACCGGCAGGACAGCCACTAGGCCTCAGTGTATTTCCCCTCCAGAAGTTCCAAGCAGCAAATTGCCAGTTCCCTCTGCGAATTTCACAGTTTTTGTTGCCAGTGACTGAGCAGCGAACTAGAAGTTCCCTTGGGGAATTGTGAAGTTCTCACTGCCAGTGATGCCAATAGCCAACTGACAGTTCCCTCTAGGGATTGTGTAGTTCTAGCTGCTACTGATCCTAGCAACAAACTGGAAGTTCCTTATTGCAATTGTGATGTTCTGGCTGCCACTGTCTCGGGTAGATCCCCTAGGAGACTGTGCAATCCCTTCCAAGTGATCCATCATGCAACTCGATCCGATCCTCTAGAAAACTGTGCGAATTTGGTTGTCTAGACCCCGCTGACTATTCATTCCAAAAAATGCACAGAGCATGCCTACATTGCCTTCCTGTAGCCCAGATTGTTCCTCCAAAAATTTGTGCAATTTTTCCTCCTAGCTGAGCTAAACCTCATAGACAGTCATTGTCGACTTAGATTTCCCATCTCCATCACTCAGTGACTCTTTCACAATTTTCATCAGTAGTGCCCAGAGCCATCATCCTGCTTCACATCCTTGTTGTCTCTCCTAGTCACCTACATCTAAAATGATCATGTGTCATGGTATACTAGGAGGTTTCTAGATTTTATGTCATCTCTTCATGAGTGACTACAGGTATAGGTACACCAACAAACATGGCAAGGCGACGAACATGCACCTTCGTAAATAGAGGACTTTGTCAAACCTTTGAGCATGCAAGCAAGGAATAACATGCTAGAGCTTCATCAAATGAACTAAGGACCATCAAGGACTCTACACACTTCGCCATGCCTAGGTGAAGCTATGATACATCATGAAGACATCCATCACCCAGCAGCATTGTATCTCAACATGTGCTGCAGCAGCAACAATGTACCAACATTGTCATATTAATTCATGCTGAGTCATGTCATGATTCATTTCGTCCACATCTCCACCATGGGCTATGTTTTCAGTCAATGTAATGTAACGTGGAAGTCTAAGATACCATTTTTGAACACATAGTCATGTAAGTCGAAAATTCATGGAAGTCGAACAATCATGAGGGTAGTTGAACAACCATAAGGTTCAGTCTCACCCTTGGCTATAAATACCCCATCATTTATACATAAAAGGACTTTTCACGTCAGCTCCTCCTACATAACCAAGAGAGTCTATAGTATTTTATTTGAGGAGTAAGTAGTGGCTCCAATGCCCCGCTGACGGGGTTAGAGATGTATGGTGTAATGATGTGTCTTGGGACTTTCACTTAATTCAGAAGCCTTTCAACAGACCATCACATTTTCACACATGTATTGTATCTATTGTAACACTGATTTTTAACACTTGTAATGTATGTTTCATTAGCCTGTGTTCCACATCTGAACTATTTCATTTGTTGTATTACATAATCTATTAATGGAAATTTGTTGTATATGTTGTTAATTTTGTCACGTTCGTGTCGACTGCTCTACTGGACATTAGAGAAACCTTTCGTGTCGACTGCTCTACATGAACCTTGTTGTAACAACCATTGCACTCATTCGAATTGATATGTGAGTGTTGTACGTGTTATCTTACCTTGTATGTTGTGATTTCCACATTCGAGTGGATGGTTCCACCAGACGTTATGTATGTCCTATTCTGTTGTGTGTTCCTAGCCAAGTTGGGATTGATCCCTTTCAACCTGGAACTCCTCTTCACCCTCTTCCCCTCACAGTGAAAGAACCATTGACACAAGTACACATACACTCACCACGCACGCAAACGTCACTTCCGAACACAAATAAGGCCACTCTCTTCTGTTCACAAGAAAGAGTTGAGGAAAATCCTTAAGACAATGTCAACGAGGCCATCTTACTAGATGGGACTCCCACACCAAATGGTGTGAGGTCAAGTTGGGACTTCATACCAATGTGATCCCCTGAATGTTGTTGGGCCCAACACTGTCAATGGGTTCTTCCATACTTGATGGGCAATATCTACAAAATATTTATGGACTAGCCATGTTTTGTTGAATTTGGAGGGGGTGGGGCTTATGGGAAGATTCCCCATCCCGATTGAGTAGAATTAAGAGGTGACATGAGGCGAAAGAAGGAATGAACGACGGGTTAAGATTCACTGGACCCATAACAAGGTGTTATTTCACCAAAACCCTGTTCAAGCACTTTAAAATGCATTCAATACCTGACCGACTATTGTTCTAGGTGGGAATAACCTTAGGTGGGGTGATATCATGTAGTAACAAAATGTCAAAAAAAGAGGTGAAATGAGACTCCAGATTTTTAGACTTGGCCTTGTCGCCCCAAACCTCATTGCTATCAAGTGTTAAATTTAGGTCCCTAGCCACAATGAGGGAGGTAAAATCCAGCAACCGAACATCTGATACCTGACCCTAATAAGATCTCCTACCTGCATATGGTGTGTACATGTTGATGATGCTAGGTTGATAGATGGATACTTTTAAGTGTAAAATAAACAAGAAACTTGAGACTTGAGGGTTTCCAAGCCATTGCTTAACCTCCAAAGAGACCACAAGTATTAGCGGCACAAACAGACCACACTGGACATATTCTAGGTAGGATATCCCATGACATGTCCTTAGGAATAATAGTTTCTTGAAGAAGAATAACATCTGGTTTCTGTTAGAGAATGAGACCTCTCACAGAGTCGGATTTAGTTCCCACCTCTAACCCTATTACATTAAGGTACATGATGATCATGGGGAAACCATTGAATTAGGATTTTCTACTTTAAAGACCCAAGTATCAAATGTTTCTGGAGCTGATAATTCAGTAAACACAATATCACCCATAGGAAAATCCGAGGTCATATAAGAAGAAATATTTTGTATTTATTGGGTTTCTTTTTTTGGAGGATTAAGGATTTTTTGGGAGTCATGATAGAAGGTGAGTGACCTTTTCCTAGCTTCTCCCTCGAGTGGAAGAAATTTTTTTATGGTTAGAGGGTCTATATTAAAAGAATTAGAGTAGGAAATAGTGTCCAAATCTCGATTGAACGAGATGGGACTGTCATTAGAAGCAGACACAAACTGAAAAGTAGATGTGGGGGGAACGAAAATCCCCAAAGGAGAATGTCAGAAAGATGAAGTAGGGGGATCCAAGTCAACAACTAATGGAGGAAGATGTATGCTAGTGTTAGTGGGAGGGAGAAGAGTATTCATAACTAGAGATATAATACCCAAATGAATGTCACTAAGGGGGTCATTAGAGGGAAAAAAATGAGGGGCGACAAAATCAGGGGTTGAATAGATACTAGAAGGAGGATTAGAGTTACCTGGAACATTTTACAGGCTTGTGGGAAATTGAAAATCATCCAATCCATTGCAAGCATATGCCAAAAGAGAATAAGAGCGACCCCATGAAGATATTTATCGACAAGATTGGTGGTGATTCAGATAGGTCACTAGCTGGTGATCTTACGAGTGACAAACCAAAGAACTGTATGGGATCTCACAATAGTCAATGTTCAGTCTGTGGGTGAAGGAACCCCATAATAATTCCAACATAGACAATAGACCACTTCCACAAGTGTCTTCAACGAGCACCAAAGTGTTAGAAAATTATATATTATAGAACAATGGAACACATAGAATATAGCAGAAATATAAACACAGAAAACACATAAAACCACAGAGACACAAATATACATGGTTCATCTAGTTTGGGCTATGTCCACCTCGAACAGCCAGTCCTTCCTTTCTATTATCCAGCAAAATGAAGAGACACAACCTACAGTAGATCCGCTGTAATATCCTTTTTTTTCTCTCACAGTCTCACCACTTTGTTTCTCGCTCAGAGAATACACATCTATTACATAGCCTCAATATAATGCCCTCATACAAAGGGAGGGGTTTCCTTCTAGGGAAAAAAATCCTAAACTAAACATAAGTTCTACCGTCAGATCATCCGCCTAATGAATGATTCAGACTGACTAGAAATTATTATACTTTTACAAAGCAATTTTACATATGTTTTTAGCTTCAGGGGCACTGCCCCCGAAATCCCCACTGGGGGACCGCTTGCCCCTGGACCCCCCAGCCGAGGGGGATCAGTCCCTCCGAACCCCCGTGGGGGGGACAAGTCGTCCCCGCACCGCCCCGTGTGGAGGGGTGTACAAAATTCCTAGGGTATACATCCGGCTGAAACAAATACCTCTAAATAATCATGCTCCACACTACCATCCATCCAAGGAACTTGAAGTCCCTCTATTTATTAGATAAAGAACATTATCTACAACATCTGCCCAAAATTGTAAAGGCAATCCTGCGTGCAATCTCATGCACTTTGCACGCTTCATGATTGTCCTATTCATCCTTTTTGACACACCATTTTCTTGTGGTGTTCTTGGAACTGTCTTCTTTCTACGAATTCCATGCTCTAA
>APFE031009512.1:0-17224 GCA_000404065.3 Pinus taeda | reverse complement strand
TTTAATTTCCAACTTAATAGACAAATCAATTTCTTCCTTGAAAGACTATTCGAATCCAACTCTCTTAAAAATGATCTAACCAATACTTTATGAGAAGGAACATAACCATACTTATATTTATAATACTTTGGAAAGTTATATAAAAGTACATGAGTTTACTACACTTTAAGTCACAATACTAGTTATTTTGAACTTCACAGTCAAGTTTGAATACCATCAGCTAAAATGATATTTCACCCTTCTTTTTTTCCAATACATTTATTTTCTCTTAAATATAATCTCTATATAAAAACAACCAAAAACCTAACATACTGAGATAACTAAAATTGAACATACTAAGATAACTATAACTTATGAAAAAAGAAAATATGCTTAAAAATAGACTTCACATTTATTTTCACGCAATAAATGAGATAAATAAATTAAAAATATGAAACATTAAAATCCTTTAAAATTACTATTAAAAATAAATAATCTATCATAAATAATTTAATAAACAATCTAATTTTAACATGCAGTAAAAAATTTATTAAAAATCCCCCCACATATATATATATAACCTCTCACAACCAACCTTGTAATGTAACTGCATCTACTTTACTTTCATAAAACTAACGACTACATCCTTCTTTGCTTTCATAACACTGACTATTAAGATTTATAAAAAGTAACACTGACTATTGAAATTTTAAAAATTATTTTACAAAACTAAGTTAAATAGAATTCCGAAAACTACAAAGTTAGAGTACAGATTTCTTTTTTTCTGAATTGTTAAAAAGAAATTCCGTACTTTTACTGTGATAAAATTACACCCTATTTTACTTTCATAAAGCTTCCGATTAAAATTTACAAAAATTAGTTTATAAAGCTCTCAATATAAATTAAATAAAATTCCGAAAGCTCCAAATCTTAGAGTACAGATTTGTTTTCTTTCACTGATAAGGTGAATTGTTATAAATAAATTCTTTTGCTATGCCGGTTTGGCCCAAATTGGTTAATCGCCCAAAAAGTTAGTATGGTTTATAAATCAAGTATAGCTCACTCCAACATTTTGTGAACTTCAACACTGGGCGACTTCATCTCGTTAAGTGGAGGCACCCTTGGTTTTCTGTTATGGTACGAAACATGTTCCTTAATAAAACTTAATAATTGTTCCTTTTATTTACTAATATCATTATAATAAAAATAATGTATTATTACCCTTAAGATGGTGTGACAGGGAGACAATAAATTCCGCAATATGTTTTCGTTCTCGGACAAGAGAGTGGTTTTAACATATATATACATATAATTATTTAAATTCTATTTTATATTTATAAGTATTTAATATTTTAATATTTTAATTTTTTTCCTAGATGAGATAGTTGCCATTGCAAGAAATCCTTATTATAAAAAATATTGAAGGAAAAATAAAAGATTCTAACAACTATATCCTTGCTGGTGGAATTTCCTCTCTCTTACATTCCAAGGGGACACTGAGTTAGTGAAGTGATTATTAGTATCTTTTTGAAAAATTATAGAGCAACTTGTAAGAAAGGCACCTGTTAGAAAGTAAAATCCACCATATACAACATATAATTCCCAATCCTCCAAATATAATCTAAAATGCACCAAATCACAATTTCCTGCCAACGGTTCTATGAGAAACACCATAGACAATATTATAGGCATTTGAGCATTTATCTGAAGTGTTGGTAAGGTAGTTGTTAGACTATTTGGGACTTCACGCCATGATCAAATCATACCAAGAGAGGAAAATGAGTTGTAACATGGCAAGCTGCAGACCTTACTGTAAAAGATGGATAAGTTTCTAATCCCATCAATTTAGCCAATTTTTCCTTATCCGATTTCTTTGATGTAACAATTAATTTATGTGCAAAACCATTGAATAAACTATTTACTCACTAGAAGAGGGAGGAAACTAACGTGATACCCTTCAGAAAGGGTTTTAGGAAGCAAGGTCACCTATCCGGGATATGTAGTGAGTGATTACCATGAAGAGAAATCCATGCTAGGGTGGATAAAGTGCACACCAATTGGTATTGTGGAAACATTGAAGAATGTCATTGAGCACTTGTTACAAACTCAGAGGGCCTCCTAAAACTAATGAGAGATAGATGATGTCTAAAATTAATAGCCATAAAATCTATGGAGAACAAGTAAAAGGAAGAGAAAGATGGATTGCATCCATCTAGGATTGGCTTTACTTCACCTGGTATCCATTCATAAGCATTCAGGAATAAAATAGAGCAAGCAGAAATTGCAACAGAGCAAGCAAAAATCGAAAGCAGAGCAAGAGTAATAATAACACAGTAAGAAGAATTGTAGAAGAGCAAGTAAAAATCGTAACAGAGCAAGCAATAATCAGAGAAAGATGCAGAAACCATGCAACAAGAACTCATTTTCCAAAAAAAATTCAAGTGTTGAAAAACACAACAATGCAACAAGAGAAAATTTACAAAAATCCTAACAACAATTTTAAGTGCTGAAAAATACAGTCACTGGTATGATTTAGAATCCTACTGGAGAGATGCAGAAGCCACCAGCGTGTCCAAATGTCCCATAGAGCTCACCATACCTTTTCTACAACAACCACACAAATTACCTACAACCAAAACTTGCAAACACATGAAAAAATTAGCAGTTGGGCAAAAACCTACAAACAAATTATAGCAAATTAAAAAAAAAACATGAATTTATATATTAACCTTCACGGACCTTGAATTGGTTATAATTTCAACTGGCTCCTTCCCAAACAACATGTCGTGAGTATGAAGCAACAACCAAGGTATTTGTAAACCCTCGACGGTGCAAAATGAACAACAATAGAGGCAATGTTAAACCCCCCTTGAAACAGGTAAAGAAACAAAACCCTAAACCCTAAATAAGAAATGAACATGTGCAAATCATTTTTCCACAAACAATTAAACAACTACTGCATGCAGCCTCACCCAGTGAGCAACTATAGAATGGCCGAAAAGGTGAACCAGTATTGGAGTTGTCCCAATCCATCATTGACAAAGCGCATCACCCACACATCAGACCCAAACAAAACAACACAAGGTATAGAATACATGCCACAAAACACATGGAATGAAACCCTAAACGTCATGTTAATTTTTATCTTCAATGCCCCCACCCATCACAACACATAGCAAGAGCTACTTGACAGGTGTTGTATGAGTTTGCAGGTGTCTCCATGTCAAAAGCTGAGGTGGATGGGAGGTCGCATAGGTAATGGTGTCCCTCCCCTATTCATGATACGACATGTCATTTTATCTTTACTTCTATCCCATCTCCAAATCTATGGATATCATTCAAGTGACTTAAGTTAACCTAACTCCTGTAGGGGTTCCTGACACTTTGTTTTATTCTGTTCTCACAGAGAGAGACACTACCTCTCTACCTGGAGATAGGTGTTTTACATAGTGAGGGTTCACTGAGAGAGACTCTCCCTCTTTGCTTCAACCTATGGTTTTGGCTGAGAGTGGGTCCTCTATGTTGTTTCTCTCATGGTGGATGTGTATGCAAGCGACTCTATATAGATCTAAGGGTTCCCAAAATCTTCTTTCATTTTGTTCTGGTTGTAGTTGTGAATGCAAGCGACTCTATATGGAGTTAAGGGTTCCCAATAGTCGATTTTGTTCCATTCTGTTGTCACGAAGAGCGACACTCCCTCTCTCCTTCGAGCTAGGGTTTTTCTAATCAGGCGCTTAGTATTTAGCTCAAATTCCTAAACAACTTAAATGACCACATCCATCGCAGTGAAATGATCCTAATGCAACTCGTTTCACTAAAAATCAAGTTCGTATGAGGAAGTTATTGAGTTCTGTCCACTTTGCCATATAGAAGAAATTAAAAAAAAATGCACAGTCACTGCACAATTAACAGTCCATACTGCTGATGTGGCAGGTGACTATGTAAGGTCAATTGTGATCAACATTCAGTTAGAACTCGCCAAGTGTCATATTTTTATTGGTTGTTAGTCGAGGTGATGTGGCATATTATGATTGTTATAGAAAAACACCAATGACGAGGGGACAAGTGGCAATCATGGAGGCCGCAACATGTCCCACAATAAAGGGCCAGGCGATGCACACAATGGATCAAAATTATATAGAGGCATCGGGGTTCGACCCCATGACCTCCTCTACACAGGTCCACAACCCTTAACCAACTCCGCTACCATTGTTTCTTAACTGGTATAGAGCTTCACATACATTTGAAGTTAAATAGTTTTGGAGTTGGCAGTTATTAGACAAGCCCTCACCATGTTAACACTTCGATAGTTTGGGTTAATGCAACTGTGCAGTTATCGGAACAATGGCTCCAACAAACCATGACCCGCGAAGGTTATGCAACATGTGAATGCTCCGGTGGAACGGTTACAATTAATGTTAAACAGTGGGCAACAAAAAACATAAGCCATAACCCTCACGGTTAATGCCACCATGTCACACCTCTGTGATGGAAGCTACGACATGTGCCTACTCATGAAGACTACCAAAGCTAGCACCAATTGTTAGACCTTAATTATGCATTTAATGTCTTAATCTGAAATCTAAAATTAATTAAACTCCACTCAACTTTAATTAAACTTGAGTTTAATTCAACATCAATTTTGGTGGTACCAACAAAATCAGAGGGTTCTCCAGATTTAGTGGGCTTAACTAAAGTTTCCCCAATTTTGGAGGATGATTTCTTGGGAAAAATAGCTTGAGTCATAAGTAGAGCATTTTTTGACCAAATTGAGCTCAGGAAAAGGTGTTCCTAGCTAATTTTGACATTTTGAACACATTGGAGTAGGTTTTAGAAGCAGTAGAGAATTTTAAACATCATTTTTTCCATATTAAGCTAATACAGAGGCCCAAGTCATGGAAGCTGGACCAAGGAGGTGTAGCCCAGGAGGGGTGAACTCCTTCATCAAAACGCTGTGCTAAGTTTTCAATTTATGGTTTGTTGTAATTTGTATTGTTGTTATTCAACACTTGTCTTTTACACTATTTTTCTCTTGAATGTCACATTAAACTTGATAAATTGTTTACATTCACAAACAACATAAGGAAACCTACGCACATGAAGTAATGGACAAGAATTTTTTTATAAATCTGTAATTGAAATTAGCACAACAAATCTAACATTCAATAACATATCAAGTTGGTATTAGAGAAAAGGTTTATTTTCTTGATTTCTTGAATTTTGTGCAAGTAGGGTTTTAATGGTTGCAAAATTGTGATGCTTACAAGGTTAAAGTTGCAGAGAGGAGAAATGAAAATATTGGTTGCAACTCCTTAGGTAATGTTGAGAAGGAGAGCCACAAGGCCACAATATCCAAAAAAAGTTCCAATTCTAGTTGCACTTGAAACACCTCAAATTTTGCCTTCAATTGAGATTGAAGAGATACAAGCAGTACTAGAAACTGAGCCTGAATCTAGAGCCATCATGTCAGGAGTAAGTGATACTGAAGATCCTTCAGAAGAGGAAGCATTCAAGAAAGCTTTCTATGACTTCACTGATATGGTTAGAGTCCTCTATGAAGATAGGAACACTAGAATGGTTGGAGAGAGTTATAAGCTTCCACATGGAGAAGGAAGCTCAGAAGATAAAAAAGATGATAAGAAGGATTCCAAGGGTAATGGAGGAAATCCTCCTCCGTCTCCACCATCTTCATCATCCTTATCATCTTCATCACCCTCAGCATATCAAACAACAACATCTTCGGCTTCGACCACAAAAATTGTCCATTCCCATTCCCAAAACCCAAAAGCAAAAACTCCCTTACTCAAATTGGACATTAAGTTTTAACTTCCCATGTAAAATGGTGAGGTGAATGTAGAAAAGTTAGAAAATTGGATTCGACAATTGGAGGTATATTGTAGAATTCAAAACCTTCAAGAAGATGAGATAAAGATCCGTTTGGTTTCATTGAGGCTAGAAGGAGCAACATTTCTTGGGTTAAATTGATTTTTGTAATTAAAAGACAATTTTACCCTTTAGCCTATATGAAAAAATCCATTATGAGTTCCCAGAATTTTAGGTAGCTCAAGGAAAAATAGTTCAAGATTATACACATGAGTTTAGAAAGAGAGTTTTGTTTTTAGGAGTAAATTTGAATTCCCAAGATACATTGTTGAAATATATTGGGGATTTACATTCCTATTTGAAACATACTATCCTTATGTTCAATCCAAGCAATTTGGCTGAGGTATGTGTGCAAGTGACACACCTTGAAGAAAGGGGAAAGAAAATTCAGGAAGAGGATGGTAAGAAGAAGCCTTTCAAGGGTAAGGAGAAAGAGAAGTGGGGGAAATGGAAGGGAAAGAAGCATGAAAGTGTGAAGAAAGAAGGGGAGAAAATCATATTCCAACATTGTTCCAAAGTTAGGCATGATGAAGCCCATTGTTGGAAATTGCATCCTGAATGATGGCCTAAGAAAAAAAACAATAAGGGAAAAAAAAAGAAGACTGCTACCACACAACATTAGCTTGGATCAAATTCTGGTGATGAGACCAAGATTTTAGCCATGGTCACAAAGGGAAAAGAAGTTTTTGCAAGCACTAATTCCTCACACAGTAAAAACAACACTCCAAATGAAGAATGAAGAATAGAGTTGTTTCATGTAAGGGTAATTTTAGATCATACAAAGATTGATGCATTATTCGATAGTGGGTCAAAATCATGCTTAATTCCAGAAGACTTGGTAAAAAAGCTTAACCTTGAAACTGTACCTCACCATAAGCCATATCCATTGGGTTGGATAGTCAATAATTCAACTTTATAGGTTACAAGGAAGTTCTTATTCAATTTCACCATTATTGAAAAGTTCATTGATGAAGTTGAGTTAGATGTAGTTCCACTTGACATCTCAGTAATCATTTTGGGTAGTCCTTATTTGTATGATATAAAAGCAAGATTTTATCACCACAAAAACAAATACTTATTTCTCGAGAATGGGGTGGAGAATATTGTGACAGCCCATCGCAAAAAGTTAAACATTTCTTTGGTTAACGAAGGGCAGATGAAGAGACTAGTAAATGCAAGTAAAAAATTTGTGCTGAATCTCATGATCAAGAGAAATAATGATGTTGATTATGAATATTTTGAAGGTTTTTATGAAAAATTGAAATCTGATTTGTTTGATGTGGTAAGAAAGCATGGCGAGATGTTTTAGGAACCAAAGGGGTTACCTCCCAGAAGGGGAATTCAACATGAGATACAGCTGCAACAGGATGTTCTACTTCCAAAAATTGGCATGTATCACATGTTGATTATGGAGAGCATGGAAAAAAAGAAGAAAATTCAAGAATTGATGAACAAAGGTATCATACGCCATGTGGTTTGCCCATTTTCTTGGTGCCAAAAAAGGATGGGACTTGGCACATGTGTGTGGATTTCCTTGCACTGAATAAAATAATAGTAAAGCATCGTTATCCACTCCCAAGAATTGATGATTTTCTTGATCAGTTGAGGTATGTAGAGTATTTCACTAAGTTAGACTTACAAAGTGGTTATCATCAAGTTAGAATAGTTGAAGAGGAAATTTGGAAAATCGCATTTAAAACTAAACAAGGATTGTTTGAGTGGATTGTTATCCCTTCCGGTCTTACAAATGCTCAAGCTACTTTCATGAGAGTTATGAATGATGTATTGAGACCATTTCTATATGAATTTTTTATTGTGTACTTAGATGATATTCTCATATTCAACAAATCCAAAGTTGAACATGTTATGCATGTAAAAAATGTACTTGATGTCTTGATAAAAGAACAATTGTTTCTAAAGATGTCAAAGTGTGAATTTGGCAAGACTTATTTAGTGTATTTGGGACACATTGTTGGAGGAGGTGAGCTGAAGATAGACCCCTCTAAGGTTGAGGTCATTTTGAATTGTCCCAAGCCCAATAAAGTTACAGAGGTAAGAAGAATTTTAGGACAAGCAAAATATTGGAGGAAATTTATTGTTAATTTTTCTTCCATTGTAGCTCTATTACATGCATTGACTAGAGTCAAGAAAGTATTCCATTAGGGAGATGTACAACATAAATCATTTGATGCTTTGAAGAGAAACATCAGTTCAGCACCAATATAGGCTCTTCTGGATCTTAGGCAACCACTTGACATTCAAACGGATGCTAGTAATTACACCATGGGAGGATTTCTTATCCAGCATGTAAGCCCTTTTCATTTGATTCTGAAATTTTTAATGGAGTTGTAACTAACTATCCCACTTATGAAAAAGAACTTTACAAAATGGTACAAAGTATCAAAAAATGGAAACAATACTTGATTGGAAGGGAGAACATTATCATAGCCAAAGTTGCACCAGTCATGACACTTCAGATGGATGGGTTTTCTATAACAATTTCATTTGGTTATCAAGTACAAAAAGGGTGTCTACCATAAGGTAGTTGATATTCTTTCTAGGCCTATTGTAAATTCATATATTATACTCATCCACAATTATGTTTCGCATGAAAGTCACATTGAGCAATATTCATATGATAATGACTTTCAAGATGTGTATGCAAGCTTGAGTCAAGGAAACCAAATTGAAGAGTTGGATTAAAATGTACATAACAGTTTGTTGTATCACATAGGTAAGTTATGTATATAACAAGGAGAAACAAATAGTATCATAAGGGAGGTGCACACTTCATTGATTGTTGGACACTTTCGTGTAGGCAAGACAGTAGCAAATCTCCAAAGGTATTGTTATTAGCAACGCATGTTTGATAATGTATCTTGTTTCATTAGAGGATGTTCTTTGTGTGCAACAAGTAAGCCTAGTAGTAGGAAATTAGGATTGTACACTCCACTTCCACTACCTTTAGGTCCACGGGAGAGTATCTTAATGGATTTTGTAGGAGGTCTTCCATTGTCAAGGAAAGGTCATGATTACTTGTATGTAGTTGTAGATAGGTTCAAAAAAATGTGTATACTAACACCATGTAAAAAGAAAATTAAAGGCTGAACAAAGAAATCATATTTTCTTCCAAAACATTTGGGTTCATTTTGGTCTTCCTACTTCCATTGTAAGTGATCGAGATTTTCGATTTGATGGGAATTTTTGGTCAAATTTGTGGGACATGATGGAAACAAAGTTGAAGAATAGTACAACTTTTCATTCGCAAATAGATCGACAAACCAAAGTGGTAAACAGAACAATCATTCACCTTCTTAGAGGATATTGCAGCAAACATCCCAAGTTGTGGGATGAATAGTTGCATTACATACAACATGCATACATTAGGGCAAAAGCATTCTTCCACAAGCACATTGCCATTTGAGGCATGTTTTGGGTACTTTCTGAGGTTGCCATTAGACTTCATATTTGAGAAAGATGTTGCCATCGATGGTCACAGTGACATTGATAAGGCAAGGAATTTCATAGAGAAAATTCAGCTGATACATCACACAGTGTAGGAACAACTGGAAAAGAGTTAAAGCAACTACAAGGCAAGGCAAGACAAACATCGTATTGATCACAAATTTCAATTTGGAGACAAATTTTTGTTATATATTAGCAAAGAGAGACTTCAAGGGGAAGGTAAAAATATTAAGCCAATCCGTTATGGTCCTTTTAAATTCTGGAAAAGATTGGTAACAATGCATTTAAGCTTCATTTGCATCCTTATATGCAAATATAACCTATTGTTAATGTTGAGAATTTGAGATTGTTTGACCATCCTTTGATTGATGATCAAGAAGAGCACGTTCAGCTGCAATCAATAAATTATTTCTCACCAAAATATCTTGATGAACTTCAGAAGCATCTAATACTTGACAGAAGAACCAGAACTTCGAAGAGAGGGAATGTCGAATACCTTAGAGTGGAACTCAAGAGACAAAATCCTTCTCAAGCCAAATGGTTGCAGATCAAGAAGCTAAGGGAGTTGTACCCTCACCTACTGAACAATTGATAGTAATAATTTGGGGTCCAAAAAGGATTCTAGTGGGGAGGAATGATCAGGTGGTTAGTATTTAGCTCAAATGTCAAAGTTCTCATCATGGATCGAAACCTAAATGACCACGTCTATCTCGGAAATCCTAATGAAACTCATTTCACTAAAAACTGAGTTTGTATGAGGAAATTCATGGAGTTATGTCTGTTTTGTCAAACATGAGAAATTTAAAAAAATAATTTCACAATCACTGCACAGTCAGCAGTCTGAACTACTGATGTGGCAAGTGAATTGTGCAAGGTCAACTGTGGTCAAAATTTAGTTAGAACTCGCCAAGTGTCAGTTTTTTATTGGTTGTTAGTGGAGGTGACATGGCATATTATGATTGGTTTAGAACAAGACCAATGAGGAGGGGAAAAGTGGCAAGCCCAGTGGCTGCCATGTGTCCCTCCCCAAAGGATTGGGTTTGGTGCATAGTGGATCAAAATTATATGGAGGCACCGGGTTCGATCCCGTGACCTCCTCTACACAGTCCACAACACTTAACTCATTCCGCTACCGTTGTTTCTTAGCTGGTATAACACTTCACATACATTTAAAGTAAAATAGTTTTGGAGTTGAAAGTTAGGAGGGCCAGCCCGCAGGCCAACCCTCCCCATGTGAACACTCTGGCGGTTTGGGTTAATACAACTACACAGTTATCATAACGTCAACTCCAACAAACCACGACCCATGACAGTTATGCAACATGTGAACGCTCTAGAGGAACAATTATGATTAGCTTTAAATGATGGACAACACAAAACGTAAACCATAACCCTCACAGTTAATGCCACCATGTGACACCTCCGCGAAAACCATTAGGCTAATAATTTTGGAATCGTTGGCAAAAACCACGTTGGAGGCCACAAAATGTGCCCACTCATGAAGACCGCTAGAGTTAGCGCTAACGATTAACCCTTAACTGCACATTTAATGTGCTAATCCGCAGTTTAAAATTAATTAAAATCCACTTAACTTTAATCAAACTTGAGTTCAATTTGGTGACAGTTTTGGGGGTACCACCAAATTCATAGGGTTCACCAGATTTAGCAGGCTTAACTAGAGTTCCTCCAGTTTTGGAGGAGGTTTTCTAGGGAAAAACAATTTGAGTCATAAGTGGAGCATTTTTCGACCAAATTGAGCTCAAGAAAAGGTGTTCCTAGCTAATTTTGACATTCTGGACACATTGCAGTAGGTTTTAGTAGCAATAGAGCTTTTTAAACAACATTTTTCTTCCATATTGAGCTAATGTAGAGGCCCAAGCCATGGAAGATGGACCAAGGTGATGTAGCCCAGGAGGGGTGAAATCCTTCATCAAAACACTTTGTTAAGTGTTCAATTGATGGTTTGTTGTACTTTTTATTGTTGTTGTTCAACATTCGAATTTTATGCTATTTTTCTGATGAAGGTCACATTAAACTTGATGTTTTACCTGTTTACATTCAAAAACAATGAAAGGAAATCTATGCAGATGAAGCCATGGGCAAGCATTTGTTTATAAATATGTAATTGAAATTAGCACAACAAAACTAACGTTCAATAACAAATTATTTGGGATACTGAGGGTTGATCGAGAGTGATGCTCCCTCTGTGCTTGGAGTCGAGGTTTTGAAAAAGTGAGGATTCTCTACCAAGGTTTCACATTTTTTTCTTCAATTCTTTCATTTTTTTTGCCTCTATTCCATTCCTCTAATGCCGACCTTAGTGTTTGAACAAGTTTTCAGCTTTCAGCTGTTTCGATGGAGATGTCGCTTCGACCTTTCTTCCTATTATCGTTGTCTCTCTTCCAACCATGTCTACAGGTAAATGTCATTTTTTCTGCGAGGAATATTTACTCATTCTTTTTTGTTTTTTTTTCCTCTCCCTCCTTCGTGGGAGCTAACCATACAAAATCATAACCATTTTTCCCCATTTTTCTACCAAAAAGAAATTATGGTCACATGGCAACTTTTGAGAGATATCCATGGCTGGTGACCTAATGATGACTTTTTAGGTTTTTTAAAAAATCACCATATGTTTCTCCATTGTCAACAGATCCTTTGATGTTTTTGTGTGTTAGGGATTCCTCGTTGTGGTTTTATGCTTTGTGTTTCCTGCCAATGGTTTCGCCCTTAGGGTTTCTTGGTTTGGGGTGTCAGGGTGTCCTTGTTGAATACAATCTATGTATATTTTCTATCTCAAACAAAATATGTGTTTTCATTTTTTTCAGTTAAAAAATTAATTGTGTATAAATTTTGTCCCTGTGTGAAAAAAACCATGGTTTTTCCATTTTTCATTTGAAAAAAATATACCATCTATATTTAGTTTTTTCCTGCTATAAAAAATAATTTAATGTATATTTTTAATTCCTTAAAAAGAAATTATAAATATTTTAAAGAAATTAATATTTTTCTTTATTCCTAAAAATATTTAGTGTTTTCGTGTAAACTAAATGGAATTTTTAGTTGTTTTTTTGTTAAACTAATCAGTTTTTTTTTTATTCATGCCAAAGATTTTTAGCTGTGTAGATCTCTTTGCAAAAATATGTATAAGTATAAAAATTTGGTGTATATATTTTTTCCTCTGTTTTAAAAGATAATCACCTTATGCTTTTTATATGTTGAATGATAAAAAATATTTTCTTAAAAATAATTAGTGTATATTTTATTTTGTTTCTTACGAAAAAAGGTTTAATTAGTATATAGTTTTCTTTGTTTCTTGAACAAAAAATCCTCTGTTAAAAAGATAATCACCTTATGCTTTTTATATGTTGAATGATAAAAAATATTTTCTTAAAAATAATTAGTGTATAGTTTATTATGTTTCTTACGAAAAAAAGGTTTAATTAGTGTATAGTTTTCTTTGTTTCTTAAACAAAAAGTTTAGTGGTGAACGTTTTTCTATTAAAAAAAAATTATTTGCCTATATTTTTTATTTCTTCTAAAATAAATTTTGGGAGTGTATGTTTTTTGTGAAAATAAAAAGAATCAATTGTAGAAAAATTATTAGTGCTTTTTTTTCTTTCTTATAAAAAGATGATTAATTTTTCTTTAAATATACATAGTTAAAAAAAAATAGTGAAATCTTTTTCTTCCTCGGTTAAAAAATCAAAGAGTACAAAAATAAATAAATTGTTGTATATACTATTCTTAGTATATTCTTTTCTCTATAATAAATAAAACAGTTAGTTCATATTTTTTTGTCTTTTGTTAAAAAATAATCAGTTTATATTTTTTATTTTCTATAACTTTTTCCAAATAGATAATCACTGTATACTTTTCTTTCCTAATTTTTTTTAAGTTGTATAGATTTTTTTTTATACTATATAATTTTCTCTGTCATAAATAACTATGGTAAACTTGCTCATCATTCACTGCTAATTAACTCATATAAGTCACTATTATTTATTAAATATGTTTACAATCAGTTTAATAATAAAAAATTGTTTTCTTCCTTTTTACTGTTTCTCATTTTTTTTCTTTTTCTTATTTTGCACCTATCTTTATGAAATATTTTTTGTTTTTATATTACAAGTTTTTTTTTTTTTTTCTATTTTTTTTATAATTCATTTTACTACTGAATTTCCATTTGTTTTATCTTTTTTTTTTTTTTATAATATATGTTTTTTTTCTTTTTTTAATTATACTTTATTTTTAATTATTTTTATATTGTTAGTATTATATCAATACCTAATTATAACTTTTATTTTCAAATCATATTTCTTTCTTAAATCAATCTTTATAATAATAATATCAATATCAATAATAAATATTAATATCTTTAATTTATCAATATAACTTCATATTTTTTGTAAATTTGGTAGGATTACATCTTCTTCATATCCAATATATACACCAATCAAAAAAGAAAATTAAACGAATAACTTTACATTAAAAAATATCTTAACAAAAAAACACCCCATTACCATTTATCGAAACCCTATATCAATATCACTTATCTTTTTTTTATTATATCAATATCATTTATCTGGCTAATGGTGTTCAATTGTTCACAATATTATTTAAATTCTGTCTCGCGGATAATGGCGTTCAATGGTTCACAATAATTCCCTTGACATTCAATAGCGTCCACCGATTTATAAAAATTTAAATTAAAAAGTGAACTTAAATTCATCCACACGAGTCGAAATAAAAAGGCCTATTGGCCAAAAATCATGTCAGTGTAAAGCTCCCACACGTGAACATTATGTCACACTTAATTGCGACAGAATCGTTTGTGAAGCGACATCCAATAGTGGGCCACTTCGCTGAGTGGCGAGAAATCGACTGCCAACGGTTTCGATGGTCCACCGCACATAACGATCGTCGTGCTTATTCCCCACGTTTCATTGACATGTAAACCAGCTGAGTAGTTATTGCCCAGATGCCAATGCTGTTTTAGTGATATGAGGTTGATATGTATATTAGGGCTGGGTTAATAATTGGTTTATTGTCTTTGTATAGTAGAAGTTCTGGTTTTCCTTTGTTATGATGCCAATAATATTTTAGCGGTATCAGGTTTTGGTTTTTGTCTATTATGATGTTAATGACATTTCAGCCCTATGAGGTTTAGAGGTATTATTTTGTTTGTAGAATGTATGGTATATGTTTTGGCTTCTTGTGAGGTCATTATCAGTCATATAAGCTCTACAAGTATTATTTTGTTTTTTTAAGTCACTATCAACTATATAAAGTCCACAAGTATTATTTTGCTATTATGCTATTACGTAATTATTAAACATTATATAATAAGTAAATCATTGAATTATTGTTTATTTTATTAAGTGTATAAAAATAATATAATATTTAATAAACCAGAAAAAAAAAACTGTAAATCAATTCTTATTTGATTACGTAAAGTTTAATATTTATTTTCCAGATGCATATTCCCCAAATGCCAACACTGTTTTAGTGATATGAGGTAGAGATGTATATTAGGCTAGCTTAATTATTAGTTTTTATAATTTTATTTGTTGGATGTACAATAGAGGTTTTGTGTTTTCTCTATCATGATACTAATGGCATTTCAGCGATATCAGGTTTAAAGGGTATTATTTTATTTATGTGATGCAAAATATATATTTTCGTTTTTTTATTGTTGTTTTAGTATCAATCATAGAATATCCACACGTGTTATTTTGATATTAAGTAAATATTAAATATTATATGATAACTAAATCATTTTATTATTTTTTATTTTACTAGGTAACTGAAAATAGTAGAATATTCAATGGATACTATAAAAAAAAAGTAAGAGAAAAATGAAATCATTCTTATTTTATTACATAAAAATTTTAATATATATTTCAATGTAATTCAGAAAATTTTAATAAATTTAAGTTCTTTTCTTAGTAGTGAAAAAAATAAATCTATTTACTTTTAGAAAAAGTAATTTTTTAATTTATGCTTAGTACTTTTCTAAATCTTAATTTTATGAATTATAAATTAAATATTGGTTTTTTCGTATATATCAAATTTTATTTAATTTAAAATAAATAATTTATGTTTTCAAATCGAAAAACCAACTTCCAAATTTACCATGTCTTCCCAATCCAAACCTAGGATGTTTGTGGTTATTATGAATAACAATAATGAAAAACATGATGCTAAACAAATTAATTCAAAGAACAATAACTACGAGATCAACATCTTAACCATACAAGGAACCATGATAGTGCCAAAGAAAACAAGCAATGCATAATTTTATGAAGCATTACAGTCAACAATAAGTAGAGGGGTCTTCTTATAGTACTAGAAGAAGGTGGAAACCGTCAGTAGTTTTCCATGTACAAAAATAGCCATGGTATTTTAAGTGTAAAATGAAGTTAACAAAACAACAATCATTGATAATTTTGAAGACATAAAACAAATTCATTCTGTAGAATTGATTTTTCAAGGATACTAACATACATTTTGATAATTGTCTGTAATAAAGGAGAAATATTTTTGGCTTGTATGAAAACATAAGTTTCAAATATTCTTAACTAAATGCATGCAATAATTCTACAGTTTTTTGCATCTATGGTAAGAGTTAGCTATGTTTCTCGTACAAGGAGAAGAAGCAAGAGAGTGACAATGGGTGCCCAACTACGGTGCTCTTCATGAGATAAGGACAGGACAATTGAAGTGAATGTCAACAATGCCCCAAGAAACATTGTTGAGGATGACCATGCAACTGAAGCTAATGTTGTCACACCATCACCCACAAAGCCACCATCAACAATAGTCCAAGGGGAATGTTTAACTAAAGAGATCAACACTATAAAAGGTTGGAAAAAAGAAGAAATGTTAGTTGCAATTGGTGACATAGAGTTTAATGGATATTCAATTTGGGCATTTGCAGAAAAGCATCATATTCCTCCCTCATCAACACATTATTGGATAAATGGAATGGCTCACACAAAACGTAGAGGGCCTCTTACAATTATGACTAAAGAGGAGGAGGTCGAGGTGGTTGAGTGGCATAAAGAGATGGGCTAATTCAGACATGGGCTAGAGTTAATACAAATCAAATCAAGACTTGCTCAAATCTGTCAAGGTAGCTCAAACCCATTCAAATATGGGTTTCCTGGTAAATCATGGTGGTTTGGGTTCTAAAAGATGCATCTAGTCCTTGTATTTCATACAGTTGAGGGCCTTGATAGAGACAGAGCATTAAATTTGCACCCTGCAGTTGTATGTAAGTTCTATGACACTCTTTCTAGTGCTTACTATAAAAATTATTATTGTACAGACCATATATGGAACTGTAATGAAATAGATTTACAGGCAGGAAGGAATTATGGAAAGGGGGTAATTGCCAAGAGAGGGAGCTGAAATGTATCAAAGATTTTGCATAAGAGCAGGTAGTGAATAACTATTTTATGTTGTACCAACATAGTTGGTACTTCAATCCTAGGATTTTATCTATTCAAAGGTAAAAATCAACTAAAAAACTATATACAAAACTGTGAACCAGGTGCATGCATGACTGCAAATCCCCATTCATGGATGACTAAAGAACCTTTTTAAATTTGCTTTTTCACTTTGCTGAATCTGCCCCAGGTGGTGTCTCACCTAATAATATACACCTATTGATATTAGATGGCCATAGAATCCACATGGTTGTACAAAAAATTGAGGAATCAAACAATTTGGGTATCGACCTATTGACATTTCCCGCTCATACTACTCACATATTGCAACCCCTTCATGTTAGTGTGTTTGGCCCTTTCAAGAACTATTTCATGTCATAGTGTGTTGCATGGATGGAAAAGAATCCAGCGTTTGAGATGAAAAGGTTAAAGCAAGCATAGCTTACAGG
>APFE031009508.1:1831-84131 GCA_000404065.3 Pinus taeda | reverse complement strand
ATAATGAGGGACATAGGAGAGGAGGGAAGAGGGTAGGGAGAGGAGAGAGATAGGGAGAGAAGGGAAGAGAGAGAGGGTGATGGCTTCTATCTCAGCAAACCACAATGCTAGTACAAGGGGAACAAAAAATAGTTGCTATCTCAGCAAACCACAATGCTGATATAAGGGGAACAACAAATCGTTGCTATCTCAGCAAACCGCAATGTTGATATAGGGGGAATAACAAATTGTTTCTATCTCAACAATCCATAGTGCTCGTACGAGGGAAATAGTAAATCGTTGCTATCTCAGCAATCCATAGTGCTAGTACAGGGGAAACAACAAATCATTTTTCCCAGCCACGCAGTAAAAACGCAGTTTAAATATCCCTTTCGTAACTTCCCAACCAAGGATCCTTTTGGAAGATCACTCACTCGTTTTTCTAAACCACGTAGTTTGTAAAAACACAATTTAAATATCCCTTCTTAACTTCCCAACCAAGGATCTTTTTGGAATATCACTTGTGAGTTACCAAATAGAACTTACTCTATACAAAACCTAGATGTCATAATTTTGAAGTTAGTTACCAAATAGACCTTGCTCTCTATAAAACCTAGATGCCATAATTTCGAATTTCGTCTTCCTTTGATTAGAAATTAACCTGCAATTTGATGGCGGGTTTCCCTTACGAATTCTTCTGTTGGCTTGATATAGACTGCTTTGTATTCTCGAATCTGTAATGTAAATTACTCTTTCCAATACACAATATTGAGTGCAAAATCACTAGATTAGAATATTAACTCAAATGCGATTCTTCAGGTTCTCATTTAAATGTAAATAATAGAGAAAATATAGTGCTTAAATTCCTCATTCAACACAACAATTTTAAAGACAAAATCAATTTCAATCTCCAAATATTAATATTACGGTTCACAAACATCACAAGCACGTATGTAAATAATTGTTTCACACACACTTACAAATTTGATTTTCCGATAAAAATCCACTTGTATAAGAAATTTTGTTCACTTAACTTAAACCCAATAACTTCCAACCCAAAAATGCTCCTCCTCTCTCCCAAAAACTAAAAGCAACTGTCAAAGGAATGAGTTCATGGATGTGAACCAATTTCTCTTAGCCCTAACTACCTACTAACTATAAAATCTTTTCTTTTAACTAGATATTTCTAACTAATCTTAACTGAATATCAAAAACTTTTCACAAATAAACATGTGACCAATCCATCACATTGTTAGGCTCTAGGTCTGACTTTAACAAATTATCATTTTTATGTGCTCAGCCTAATGCACCTGCATCAGAGGGAGACACAAAGAGGGAGGGGAGAAAGCGAATGAGATAGAGAGGGAGATAGTGATAAACATGGGGGGAAGAGAGAGAGGACTTGAGAGAGAGAAAAGTAAAGAGAGATGGAGTTTGAAGGGGAAAGGGAGGGAAGAAAGAAGAAAGACATAGAGGGAGAAAGGTGGATAAAGAAAGGGAGTGATAGGGGAGAGATAAAGGGAGAGTGAGGGAGATAGGAGAGTGGGAGGGAAGAGAGAAAGGTGGAGAGAGAGAGGAGGAGAGAGGGAGAGGGAGAAAAGGGTGGAAGAGAGAAAGAGAGATAGATAGATATGGAGAGTGTGTGTATGTTTGGAAGGTGAGATAGAGAAAAGGAATAAGAAAGAGACATAAATACTAATATAGATATTATATAATATTATATAACTAACCTAGATCCATCTTTACCTAGGGTCTATCAAGCACCAAGAGGGATCAAATCTCTCCAGGTGTGAATTGATGGCCTCCCGCCGATTCTAATACACCTGTTGTTGACAAGACTTGGCGTCCGGCACAAATTTATGGTTGACTTAAATTATTGGTACGTTATCTCAGTAATCGATTTAGGGTTTTTACTGGGCCCGTCGGTTAACGCTCCACACCTGTCGGTTCTCATGCCTTTTGTCAACTGTTGCCCCGTTCATTTGTCATTTGCACTCCTTCGTTGCGCCGAAAGGCTTGCTCTGTGACTGTGGAGAAACCTTCATCCTTCGTTGTTCTGGTTTCAACTGTTGTTTGTATGGGTCTCGTTGGTCCACTACTGCTATGGAGGTGAGACTTTGATGGCCTGTAAAGGCACCTTTTCTCTCTACACGATGGTAATCTTGTTCACTGTGTATTGACTGGCTTTTCCTATGCACACACTGTTTCTATTCGTCTGGTTGATGAATTTGCTTTCGTGACAGGTCTTCCTCCGAGCTTCCGCGCTTCGACCTGGTTGCAAAGGTAAATTTTTGTTCTTTGTTGGACTGTTTCAACCCTTACCGCTCCAACCCTAACGCCTTTCGCTACTTTTCTTTAGGACATGGTGGTCGTTCTCAGTTTCTCGACCCCGTCTCCTTGGCCACAGGTGAGGTTCTGCGCCTAACCTTTATCTGGTTATGATTTTCACTGATTATTTGTATCTGTGTATGGTGCTAATCCTGCTCTCGTTCCATTGCAGGTAATTTCATGTGGTCGGCTCCGTGGTTTGTTGTGCTCCACACTCCCTGTCGAATCCTCTGGCTCTTCACCTTACGGGTAGTGCCTCCCCATTTAGTTGTCTGTAATTTATTTGTAATTCTGAGTGTATTTGTGGGTAGTCCGTCTTCTGAGTGGAAAAAGAAATGGTTCTATCAAGCTGTGTAACCCTCCTTCGGTTCTAATCGTTGGTCTCGGCCCTTACTTCTGTAATATGGTCACTTAGTTTGTTTTTGTTAAAACCCTTGATGGGTATTCAGTGGTTTCGAGCACTTGTTCTGTAAGTCGACGCTGGTTATTTAGTGAGAGGGTTGCTCGTTGATTCAAGCCCTCATCCTATAGCTTTTACGGTTCAGTTATTAGAAACCCTCGGTTTTATTCGACCCCTGTCTGCCGGTTCTGGTGGTGACTTCTTACTGTATTTATTTTGGTTCTTGGTTGTAACAAATATTTTCCTGAAACTTTGTTTCGAGACTCTGTTCCTTTAATGAAATGGTTATTCGAAAGAAATGGGAAATGCCTATATTGTATGTGCTTTATTACAATAGATTTATGAAATGATTCAGATACATATTTGTCACATTTTGCATTTGCTTTGTTCTTAAATATGCTATGAGGGTTTGTTTTTCGGTTTACCTGAAAGTTTACTTATATGCCGAATTCTCGTTCGCTTCTGTCTGGAAATGTTAATTATATAACTGTGCTCTGTTCTTTTCGTAAATTTCATTCCGCCTAAAGATTGTCTGCACTCGCAGTTTCTCGTTATCCTGTCTGTAGATGACAGATGTATCTCTATGCTGCTCTGCTCTTTACGTTGCTTCTCTGTCTTGTTGTTCCAACCAATTTGTTACACATAAAACTATATTATGATGCCTGAAAATTCACTATGCAGTGGTGATATAATTGTGAAATAGAATAAAATATTTATTTGAAAAAAAAATGACTGTCTCTCTTTTTTTCTTCTATCTGAGGAATCGTTTACAATGCTTCTCTGTTTTCTTTTATTCCCCTGAGGCATAACTGTTCTTTACTCCAGTAGAACTGCCCCAACAGAATTGATAACTGCCCAACAACTTGTAATTGTTTTTAACTAATACATTTCATAAAGACACTAACTAATTAACAACCTACTTTCTGATGCTAATTCCTAATTAAAAATAACAGTTCACAGTTTTTAATTTACCTGGTCCTATCGACCTTCTGGAAAATAAAAACAAGTAAATAAAATAAAACAACTGACAAGTTTTGACACCTGTCCAACTATGCATATGTGACTGTGTGTTCTGGTTTCTCCATGAGACTGTCAACCACCTTCTGTCTCCTCAGAGCTGGATGCTCCTGCATCAGGCTCCCGGGGTGGCAAAAAGTCATGGCTCCGTTCCATGAGGTCGTCGACAAAATAGCCTGCTTTCTATATCTGCGTCGCGTTAAGCCACGAACTGTCCTCTATTGGACGGTTCTTCCATTTCACCAGATACCGAAAATACTCCTTCCTGCATGTGCGCTTAGCTACTTGTGTGTCTAGAATCCCTTCGATCTCAACGGGTGGTGCCATCGGCATCTGTCTCGTCCACGAAGCTCCTTCACATTTGGTGTCCCGCGATGGCTCTGTTTCTGCATTATCTGTTGAACCTGTGACATAAGGAAACAGATCTGCCACGTTAAAAATAGGGGAAATACCAATCCCTAGTGGCAACTGTAATTCATAAGCGTTCGCAGAAAATTTGCGAATGATCTTGCAGGGCCCGATTTTCTTGAATTTCAGCTTGCTGTACTCTCGTTTTGGAAACCGCTCCTTACGTAAGTACGCAAGGACTTCATCCCCTACGTTGAACTGAACTTCCCGACGCTTTGTATCAGCTCGTTGTTTATACCTCTGGCTGATGTCCTGTAATTTCAATTTGACCTGTTCATGCAAATTACTCATTGCCTGGGCGAAATCTTCCCCATCAGCGCTCCGTTTTTCAAGTTTCCCCAAATCTCGTAACTCATGCACTCCTCGCGGATGCATGCCGTACAGAATCTGGAATAGACTGTATCCTGTGCTATGGTTAGGGGAATCGTTGTATGCGAATTCCGCCTGCGCAAGTACACGGTCCCAAGTCCAGGAATTTTCACCTATTAGACTTTGAAGTAAATTTCCCAGACTTCGGTTTACTACCTCCGTCTGTCCATCCGTTTGTGGATGATAACCGGAGCTGAACTGTAGTTGGGTATTCAACTTTTTCCACAGAGTTCTCCAAAAATGACCGGTGAACTTTACATCTCTGACAGAGATAATGGATCTTGGAAGTCCATGTAACCGCACAATCTCTGTGAAGAAAAGATCTGCTATGTAAGTAGCATCGCTGGTTTTCCTGCATGGTACAAAGTGCGCCATCTTTGAAAATCGGTCTACCACAACCATTACTAAATCAAAGCCTCATTGTGTCTTCGGCAAACCCAGTACATAATCCATACTAACTAAATCCCATGGTCGACTAGGAATGGGCAATGGCATATAAAGTCCAGTGTTCTGACTGTGACCTTTTGCCAATTGACAATTTTGCATCTAGTCATGTACCTCTGCACATCCCACTGCAACTTAGGCCAAAAATACAAATGTTGTACCTGAGCAATCGTTTTGTCAATACCGAAATGTCCTGTCAGGCCTCCACTGTGTTTTTCCTGTATAATGTTTTTCCGCATAGAACAGTTGGGAATACACAACTGCCCTCCTTTAAACAACAATCCTTCCTGTAGATTATAGTCTAACCACATGCTGTTATTTTGTAACAGCGGGTTTTGGCAAGCCTCATAGGCTTCCATAAACTCGGTGTCGATCGGATACAACTCTTTTAAATGTTCAAAGCCTAAAATCTGCATCGTGCTTTCCTGTAGAAGCAACGTTCTCCTACTAAGTGCATCTGCTACCTTATTTGATTGCCCGCTAATGTGCTTTAGTACAAATGTAAAACTTTGCAAGTACTCAACCCAAGCTGCATGCTTATGGTTCAATTTGTGCTGCTGCATAATGTACTGTAACGCAGAATTATCAGAGAATAAAACAAATTCGTTACCTAACAGATAATGTCGCCAATGTTTCAAAGCTTGCACAATGGCATAAAACTCCTTGTCGTAGGTTGAGTATTTCTGTCTGCTCTCATTTAGCTTTTCACTGAAATAAGCAACCAGTCTGTCCTCCTAGCTAAGGACTGCCCCAATGGCTGTACCACTGGCGTCGCAACGAACTTGAAAAAGTTTGTTGAAATCAAGCAGTCTTAACACTGGTCTTTCAGTAATCTTCTTTTTCAAGATCTGAAAACTATGTTCTGCTGCGTCAGTCCAGTGAAATGGCTGATTTATTTTCTTGATCGTCTCCAACATTGGTGCGCAAATCTCGCTGAAATTTCTGATAAACTTCCTGTAAAAACTGGCTAGTCCATGGAAACTTCGAACTTCGAATAAACTTTTCGAAGAAGGCCAGTTAACTATAGCTGTCACCTTTTCTGGGTCCATTTTTAGTTCATTTTCTGCGATGACAAAGCCCAGATATACTAGTTCTCGCTGAAAAAAGGTACACTTCTTCAAATTAATTAACAGCTTGTTCTGCTGTAACTTCTTCAACACACTCTGTAAATGTCTGAAATGTTCCTCTTTAGTCTTACTAAAAATCAGAATATCATCCAGGTAGACTATTACGAACTTACCATTAAATTCCTTCAGCACTTCATTCATCAGACGCATGAACGTGCTGGGAGCGTTGCTCAAGCCAAATGGCATCACCAGCCACTCATATAAGCCTTCGTTCGTCTTGAAAGCGGTCTTCCATTCATCTCCTTCCCAAATCTGGATCTGCTGATATCCACTCTTCAAGTCAATCTTCGAAAAATAAGCCGCTCCACTCAAACAATCCATCATATCGTCCATCCTAGGTAAGGGAAACCTGTACCTAACAGTAATTTTGTTAATAGCCCTGGAATCCGTACACATTCTCCACTCTCCCCCTTTCTTTGGAGCCAAAACAGTTGGTACTGCACATGGGCTCATGCTCTCTCGAATCAAACCTTTGTCCAACAACTCCTGGACCTGTTTCCTGATTTCTTCATGGTCCTTGGGACTCATGCGGTAAGCTGCTTTATTTGGCAGGCTTGCCCCTAGTATAAAGTCAATACAGTGACTAATACCTCTCCTTGGTGGCAATTCATCTGGAAGATCATCTACCACAATGTCTCCAAAATCCTGCAGCAACCTCTGAACTTCTTCAGGCAAATCTGAAACCTATGTATGAAGTACCACTGCCTTTGGTCTCCTTATGACAGCAAAATTTATCTTGTTGTCCTCAATCTGTTTTATAAATTCTTTTCCGCCTAACAGCAGCGCTTTCACTCCACTAGCTTCTGCTGTATTTTCCTCCTTGACGGGTACAAGCGTATGCTTGATCCCGTCTTTCACAAACTTATAGCAGTTGGTTTTCCCGTCATGAACTGCACTTCTATCAAACTGCTAAGGTCGTTCCAACAGTAAGTGACAGACATCCATTGGCATAACATCGCAAAGGATCTTGTCCTTATACTTACCGATATGAAACTCTACCTCACACTGTTCGTCAACTAACAGTTGATGCCCCTTCTGCAGCCACGACACCTTGTAGGGAGTAGGATGTTTTAACTTCTTTAATCCCAGCTTTTCTACCATCTCCATAGCTACTAAATTGTCGGTACTCCCACTGTCAATGATCAATTTACAACACTTACCTCGTGACTTGCAAACGGTGTGAAACAAAGCCTTTCGTTGATCTGGCTTTGCAACTTCTCTTGTTGGTTTTAACAGCACTTTATTTAACACCAAGGCTTCGCCTGTCTCTAGTGTATTCTCTGCTTCTTGAGGTGTCTCCTCAACATCCTCTGGCTGAGCAACATAGGTTCCTCTCCCACCTGCTGGTTCACCTTCAGGACAGTCATATGACTTGTGTCCCAATTTGTGACAACAATAGCACTGGACAGTTCCCCTGCCTCAACCAAATCCTCGCCCCCGCTGAGCTGGTCGTCCTTCCCTGGTGCTGTTGTCCTTCTCTGTTGTGCCAGCAGATTTGGAACTGCTGCCCTCCTCATTTGAGCCTGTACCTCTACCTTTGCCATAAACCTTGCCTTTTCCCCTGCCAGAGCCACCTCCTCTCTTGGTGTTCTGTTTCCTGTTAATTTTCTCCTCTGCCTTCAGTGCAAACTGATAGGCTTCAACCAACGTTTGAGGTGAGAGGATCCCGATTTCATCCAAAATCTCCCCTCTCAAGCCATTCACAAATCTGGCTATTTTTTCTGAGGTATCTTGCACATACCCTGCTCATAAATTCAACTTATAAAATTCCTCCGTAAATTACCTGACAGTCATTCCTCTTTGCTTCAAGTTCTGTACCTGTTGGTACAACATGATCTGGTAATCTTTAGGCAGGAACTTCTCCTTCAGCTTTGCCTCCATTCTGGCCCACTTCTTGATAGGCTGTTTGTGTAGTCTCTTTCTTTCCGCCTGAACGCTATCCCACCATAAGGATGCATGTCCTTTCAGCTTGGTGGCGGCGAACTTCACTTGTTTGTCCTCACTGGTTTCCTCAAACTCAAAAAATTTATTTACTTCACTCAGCCAATCTAATAACACATCTACAGACAAACTCCCGTCATAAGTAGGTAGCTCATGCCTTGGCTTATGACTGGACAACAAAACTGACTTCAACAATCTAAGTTCTGGTGTCACCCCTTCGAACTCATCCTCTGGTTCAGCTACTTCTTCATCACTGTCATCTGCTGGGTCTCTCCTTCCCCCAGCCTCCACCACTGCCAATCTTTCACGCAAAACTCGAATCTCCTCTCAAAGTCCCTCATCTACTACTCTACGGACTACTCGTCCTCTTCCTCTTCCTCTTCCTCTTCCTTCGCCTTCACCTTCCACTTGTTCCATTTGTTCCAACTCAAGAAACTAGCTCTGATACCACTTATGATGGCCTCCTGCCAATTCTAATACACCTGTTGTTGACAAGACTTGGCGTCCGGCACGAATTTATGGTTGACTTAAATTATTGGTACGTTCTCTCGGTAATTGATTTAGGGTTTTTACTGGGCCCGTCGGTTAACGCTCCACACCTGCCGGTTCTCATGCCTTTTGTCAACTGTTGCCTCGTTCATTTGTCATTTGCACTCCTCCGCTGCGCCGAAAGGCTTGCTCTGTGACTGTGGAGAAACCTTCGCCCTACGTTGTTCTGGTTTCAACTGTTGTTTGTATGGGTCTCGCTGGTCCACTACTGCTATGGAGGTGAGACTTCGATGGCCTGTAAAGGCACCTTTTCTCTCTACACGATGGTAATCGTGTTCACTGTGTATTGACTGGTTTTTCCTATGCACACACTGTTTCTATTCGTCTGGTTGATGAATTTGCTTTCGTGACAGGTCTTCCTCCGAGCTTCCGCGCTTCGACCTGGTTGCAAAGGTAAATTTTTGTTCTCTGTTGGACTGTTTCAACCCTTATCGCTCCAACCCTAATGCCTTCCGCTACTGTTCTTTAGGACATGGTGGTCGTTCTCAGTTTCTCGACCCCGTCTCCTTGGCCACAGGTGAGGTTCTGCGCCTAATCTCTATCTGGTTATGATTTTCACTGATTATTTGTATCTGTGTATGGTGCTAATCCTGCACTCCTTCCGTTGCAGGTAATTTCATGTGGTCAGCTCCGTGGTTCGTTGTGCTCCACGCTCCCTATCGAATCCTCTGGCTCTTCACCTTACGGGTAGTGCCTCCCCATTTAGTTGTCTGTAATTTATTTGTAGTTCTGAGTGTATTTGTGGGTAGTCCGTCTTCTGAGTGGAAAAAGAAATGGTTCTGTCAAGCTGTGTAACCCTCCTTCGGTTCCAATCGTTGATCTCGGCCCTTGCTTCTGTAATATGGTCACTTAGTTTGTTTTTGTTAAAACCCTTGATGGGTATTCAGCAGTTTCGAGCACTTGTTCTGTAAGTCGATGCTGGTTATTTAGTGAGAGGGTTGCTCGTTGATTCGAGCCCTCGTCCTGTAGCTTTTACGGTTCAGTTATTAGAAACCCTCGGTTTTATTCGACCCCTGTCTGCCGGTTCTGGTGGTGACTTCTTACTGTATTTATTTTGGTTCTTGGTTGTAACAAATATTTGCCCGAAACTTTGTTTCGAGACTCTGTTCCTTTAATGAAATGGTTATTCGAAAGAAATGGGAAATGCCTATATTGTATGTGCTTTATTACAATAGATTTATGAAATGATTCAGATACATATTTGTCACATTTTGCATTTGCTTTGTTCTTAAATATGCTATGAGGGTTTGTTTTTCGGTTTACCTGAAAGTTTACTTATATGCCGAATTCTCGTTCGCTTCTGTCTGGAAATGTTAATTATATAACTGTGCTCTGTTCTTTTCGTAAATTTCATTCCGCCTAAAGATTGTCTGCACTCGCAGTTTCTCGTTATCCTGTCTGTAGATGACAGATGTATCTCTATGCTGCTCTGCTCTTTACGTTGCTTCTCTGTCTTGTTGTTCCAACCAATTTGTTACACATAAAACTATATTATGATGCCTGAAAATTCACTATGCAGTGGTGATATAATTGTGAAATAGAATAAAATATTTATTTGAAAAAAAATGACTGTCTCTGTTTTTTTCTTCTATCTGAGGAATCGTTTACAATGCTTCTCTGTTTTCTTTTATTCCCCTGAGGCATAACTGTTCTTTACTCCAGTAGAACTGCCCCAACAGAATTGATAACTGCCCAGCAACTTGTAACTGTTTTTAACTAATACATTTCATAAAGACACTAACTAATTAACAACCTATTTTCTGATGCTAATTCCTAATTAAAAATAACAGTTCACAGTTTTTAATTTACCTGGTCCTATCGACCTTCTGGAAAATAAAAACAAGTAAATAAAATAAAACAACTGACAAGTTTTGACACCTGTCCAGCTATGCATATGTGACTGTGTGTTCTGGTCTCTCCATGAGACTGTCAACCACCTTCTGTCTCCTCAGAGCTGGATGCTCCTGCATCATGAATCGTTCCTCAAGTTTTGCACTCAAAAAGGAGGTTTGCACTTATTTCATCCCTCTCTGAGCTTGATAGATTCAAGGTTAAGATGGATCTAGGATGGTGTTAAAATATTTTCCTTTTTTCATTTTTGGTTAAGTTGATTCAACATGTTTATGGTTTTTTCTCTCCCTATAGTTAACTTGCACCCTTAACCCCTCCCCATAACATTTAATCTTGGGTGTTGATGGAAACTAAACCCCAAAATATCCTCCTCTTCATTATATGGTATCATGATACATATAAATGAAAAAAACAATAACCATAAGATAAGTTGGACACTGCTTTAATCTAAACGTTTTTGGTTGATGATGTAATCACCATCATCCAAATCATCAATTCAAAAGATTTTAAAATTTTAATAGCTAGAAAAGGTTGGATGGCAATAGAGAAACTATGGCTCCCAAGATCAATAATTAATAGGCTCCTACCTCTATTCTCCAGATTCCATCCTCTTTCAGTTTTGGTAAGCTTTTGAGTGGTTTCATTGTCTTGTTTCATTATTAATTTCTATAATTTTTCTTACTAGGCAAAAGATATTATCAAAAAATAAAAGACAACTCTATTATTCGAACTAAAATTTCAACCTCCTCTCTTCCCAAGTCTACAGCTTCTCATACTTGATTCCTTCCCTCAAAAGCAATTCTAGTTCTCTATGTGAAATGATTAACCGTGCTATTACTTTACTATGAAAAAAATTGATCAGTAAGCAAGACTATGGAAAAAATTCCAAACGTAATACTAAAACTACTCTTAGCAAAAAGCCACCTCCACCCAACTTATAGCTAGGGCTCAATTGGTTGCAATTAAACCTTCATAGAACTTTTATTGTAAGCTTTCACGAGATGTAAAGAAATACGTCAGGTCCATAGAGCAGAATATTGGCTGAGAAAAAGGAATTTCCCCACTCTTTTAAGTAGAAGAGAGTTTAAGGATTGCGTCCAAGGGACAAGAGGATATTGTAGGTCTACAAATATCACGGATTTAAAGTTCGTTAGGTTTTACTATTCATTGTCCAGAGGGTGGAAGAAGCGAGAGGGCTGAAGCCATATAAATGTAGTTTAATTAGCTGGATTAATAGTTAGGAATATTATATAAATTTTGGTTATATTTAAAGAAAATTTAGTAAGGATTTTTGCAAATCTAAATTATAGTTGTTAAACTTTAAAATTTAGGTGTCCTAGAAGTTTTTGATGGTGCTGAATGGATTTCTACCATAAAAACACTATTCAAACACTTCCTCTACAAGATTTTTTGAAAAAATTTTACCGACATTCCTGCCACTTTTAGCGGCTGGCAAGTCCTCCATAAACAACTCCTATAGAAATTGCACCTCCAACCAAGAGATTCAAGATCATTTGAAGAGATCATTAACATACACAGATTTCAGGTTTCACAGCACTCACTTCAAAAGTAATCATGAAATAGTTATTGACCCAGCAAAAAATTTCTGAAATACGCCATCAAATCCCACCAAGGTGGATGTCGACCCCAGAAAAACCCCGTTAATATCTAGCACTGCTAGGCCTCTTTTTCCATTTCATAAAGATGGCCGTTATGACTTTTTCTGATAGGATTTTTATGTCCAACGTACCTCTTTACAGATCTCTATTTTAAGTTAGATCTTATGGTTTTCCATAGCCAGTTAATAGCTCTGCACTGTGCCAACACACTTTTTGAAATAATCTGTCTACTTCGAACTGTTGTGAATCCGATTTTCCATGAGGCAGGTCCTGTTTACTATGTCATATTAATATAAAATAATGTGTTTGCTATGACATATTAATATAAAATAATTAGATTAAAAGTAAAAATCATGAGCAGTCTTCCCAAAAATTGAAGTGCATAGGCAGGGTAACCGTATTGTCAGATTTCGCAACGCTGTCACTGGAAGATCTCGATGAGAACGGTCAAAGTAAAAAATAGTAAGTGCACTGAAAATTGACATTATTGTTTTTTATGCATAGTTTTTTTATGATAATCACATGAAGCAGTCATATCAATTCAGGAATTATATCTTATGGTTTAATCTGTCGTACCAGTTTCAGAGGCAGTTAATAGGTCTGCTCTGTGCCAACAAACTTTTTGAAAGAATCTGTCTCCTCGGAACTGTTGTGAATCCAATTTTCCATGAGGCAGGTCCTTCTTACTATGACATATAAATGTTAACATATAGATATAAACTTACTAGATTAAAAGTCTGTTGAAATAATCTGTCTCCTCGGAGCTGTTGTGAATCCGATTTTCCATGAGGCAGGTCCTGCTTACTATGACATATAAATTTTAACATATAAATATAAAATAACTAGATTAAAAGGGCGTTGTCTGTCTAGCCACAATTTTGTAGGGAGGGCGAAATTTTAGCCAGAATCTTGTAAAAAAAAATTCAGACATATATTTACTATACACAATTTTGTTGATACTGGCTAAATTCCAGTTAGAATTTAGTAAAATTAAAATTAAACATTTAAATTTATTGGGGTTTAAGTTATTTTTTTATGGTGGAAATAAATTTAACCTTATCAAAAATTTTAAAACTTTTTAAAAATTCAAAATATTTTTAAAATTTAACAACTATAATCTATATTTCCAAAAATTTCTACCAAATATTTTCAAAATCTTAAAAAAAACCCTATTTTCCACATGAACAGTATTCCAAAAATTGAAATTCATGGGCAGGCTAAACGTATTGTCCGATTTCACAACGATATCACTGGAAGATCGCAATGAGAACGGTCAAAGTAAAAATATAGTAAGTACATTGAAAATTGATTTTATTGTTTTCTATGCATATTTTATTAAATATAAACATGATAATAACATGAAAGCGGTCATATCAATTCAGGAATTAGTTTAATTCCAAAAGGAAAATGTGGTAGAATCGCTTGACCTGACAGAAAAAGGAAGAAATATAAAAAATTAATATGAGAAAGAAAAGAGTATAAGAATATGAAAGTCGTTAGAGTTGGTTCAACCAACGGTCATATCAATACACGTTCTTGAAATTTCCCTTTAAAATTTGAAGAAAGAACAATATCTATAACTAATCAAACATTAAATTCGATTTAAGTTTTACCGAAAATCTGTGAACAAAGTTGTTATAACGCACCCATATTCAGACCTGAGATTTGAAGAAGAAATGAATGCAGAATTTGGAAAATTCACGAACACTTGTTTATTGATGATTTATATATTCACAGAATATAAAAGTTAGCGTTTTATTCCTGTAAGATTAGTATAAAGTAATTTATTTTAAATATGGATTTAATATCATTTCTGAGGATTTAATTTTTTTAATTTTTGAAGTGTAAATTTTTTTATGACTTGATATTATTTAAATATTTTGTATAATTATTTATTTATTTTTATTTTTATAAATTTTGAAGAAGAAAGTGTATCAATGAATGTAGAATTTGGAAAATTTACTTACACTTATCTATTGATGAGCTATATATTTAAAGAATATGAAAGTTATTTATAGATAGAGTTCTATTCATGTAAGATTAGTATAGATTTATTTTAAATACGGATTTAATATGAGTTCTACAAGGATCTAATTTCTTCAAGTGCAAATTTTTTTATGACTTGACATTATTTAAATATTTTGTATACTTATCTATTTATTTTTACTTTTAAATTGAGATTTTCCACAAATTTTGAAGAAAAAAGCCTACCAGTGAATGCAGAATTTAGAAAGATCACAAACACTTGTCTATTGATGAATTATATATTCACAGAATATAAAAGTTATTTATAGATAGAGATCTATTCATGTAAGCCTATTCATGTAAGACTAGTATAGATTTATTTTAAATATGGATTTAATGAGTTTAGAAGGATCCAATTTTTTCAAGTGCAAATTTTTTTATGACTTGACATTATTTAAATATTTTGTATAATTATTTATTTATTTTTAATCTTTAATTGAGGTTTTATACAAAGTCTGAAAAAGAAAGTGTACCAATGAATGCAGAATTTGGAAAATTCACTAATACTTGTCTATTGCTGAGTTATATATTCACATAACATAAAAGTTATTTATAAATAAAGTTCTACTCATGTAAAAATAGTATAGATTTATTTTAAATACTGATTTAATATGAATCTAAAAAAATCCAATTTTTTTAATTGCAAATTTTTCTGTCTTAACATTATTTAAATATTTAATATAATTAATTTATTTTTTTTACTTTTAAATTTTTAAAAGTTTTTATTTTAACATATATGAACAAAATTTAAACATTGTGTAGACTGTGGAATAAACATTTAAACTCAATGACAAAACACCCCCATAACTTCCTACAACATGTTCCCATTTTTTAATCCAGTATCCACAGCAAGTTTAGCGTTAGTGGAATAGGGAATCCGGAGACGTGTTGCTTCTAGAATTCTTAGATAAAAACCCCACACAGGTATGAAACCCTAAGAATTTTTCCAATTAATGATCTGGCATTGCAAACCTCGAGTTGGGTGTATTCGGAACGCAATTTATTTGTGGGTCCCCGTCTACAGATTTTTGACTCTGTGATGGCTGTTGTCCGCAGACTCTGTCCGACGCAGGGAAGTTGACTGCTCAGCCTGTAATGAAAATTTAAGGGTTTGATGTTTTCCTTCCTTTCATTTTAAAATTATTTTGGTTATTTTTTTTCAATTTGGGCATGAACATTTTGCAGTAATTAAAGTGGGAATTGGGAATTTTATGATAATGGTCATCTATATGTTTCAGTGACAAAAAAAAATAAAAATATAAGGGAGTCTTTTACTGAATTCAATTCACCAAAAAAATATAAGGGAGTTTTTCATTAAATTCAATTCATAGGAGCTAATATAAGTTATAGCAATATACAGTGATGATGGGTGATGTGGCTGCTAAGTTTGTTGAGTGAAATTTATGAGGTCAGGGGTCAAATGACATTGAGTGGGTGAAATTTATGAGGTTAGGGGTCAAATCACATTGAGTATATTACCCTGTTATGGCGTGAGGCTCAAGGAGTAGACTCCCCTTATCTGTTACTAGGTTAGAGGTCAAATTACATTGATTATATGTTATGTTATGGTGTGCGTGTCAAGGAGTAGACTCGTCAAATCACATTGAGTATATTACCCTCTTACGGTGTGTGGCTAAAGGAGTAGACTCGTCAAATCACATTGAGTGTGTGGCTAAAGGAGTAGTCTCGTCAAATCACATTGAGTGTGTGGCTCAAGGAATAGACTCCCCTTATCCGTGAGTCTCCGCTCTTGCCAAAACCATAAGAAATTAATACATCTGATTGCAGGTTGTTAGATATACTTTTGGTATTATAGTGGTAGCTACAAAAATTGATCATGGATCTACGATTACCAATTCATCCTATATCTTAAAAATGATAAATTATAGCAATACTTTAAAAATAATATAAAGTAAGACAATCGTACCACTTAAAGAGCAATATGTTTTTGGACAACTTTCGATGTCATGGCATCAATACCAGACGAACGAGTATTTCTGCTTACGTTATTACGAGTATGTATCTACATTAAATTTATATGTTTTATCTTTGATATAAATGCCATACATAGTTTTCACGGATATACGTTTTATTTTTATATAAATGTCTCATATGAGTTTTATTTTTTATATAAATGTCGGTTTTCATGGATAAAAAGTTAGTTTTATATATATATTATATATATATATATATATTATATATTTATATTAATATATTATTTTTGTATAAATATAAAAAGTTTTGTTTGTTTGTTAAGTATATATATAAAAATAAAAATAAAAGTGTAAAATTAATTTATATTTTTTTAAGAATTTAATTTTAAAAATCATTTATTTGGAAGCATAATATTAATAATTGTTATCATTTAAAATAAAATTTTATAATCCATATTAAACTAAAAAGTAGCGTGTGAGTAATGAGGTGTCGTATTTTGAAATGAAATTAGGTATAAAAAGAATAAAACTATTATATTGAACATTAGATTTTAATGCTTCCATTAAGACAAGTCATAGATAATATAGGGAGAAAGATAAGATTAAAGATATTTTAAGTCATAGATAAATATAATTTTATAATAAATGATTTAATATTTAAATCTAACTTTTAATTAAGTAAAAAACATTATTATTTTTCGCAATATTTTATTATTTAATATCTATAAAATGCTTATTTATAAAACTAATTTATTATTCAAATAAAATATTTTTAAACCAATAAAAATTTAGTACAAATGTAACTAAAAATTATTTCAAATTAAAAGATTTCTTTCTATACAAATGACATGATCACTTAATTATATGTTTTTTACAATGTTGAATCCAATTCCTAAACATGTTCTCTTTCATGTTTATGTTTTATTTAATTGGGATCTTAGTAAAATGTAAAGAACCCAAATCTTTAAGAACTTTGTCGACTTGTTTTTAAAATATTATAAAGAATGATATTCACTCACAAAAAAAACAAAGGGGTTGTGGGGAAGCAAGTCCCTGCTTTGAGTGGGATAGCCAACATGACATTAGCCTTCAACCTTGCTTGAAATGGAAAAAGTTTGGCAGTGCAGCTGGACTTACTTTAAATAATCTCTAAAGGTTTAAATATATGCAATTCTTGCATATAATCGGCCTGAATACTAGGAAAGCTTAAGAGAAATCGTGAGTATAGTAGAAGGGATGAATTTATGTTATCAAAACAATATCACTTTCTTTAATGATGTGAGGGTATTTATTGCTAAGAGTGTTGCTAAAGACTGGGCTTATGTAGATAGTCAACATGTATCCCTCAGGGTGGACATACTAAGAAAAAATATGAAGTCTGCCTTATTAGAAATAAAGGATGTCTTTCTACTACAGGAGAAATCCAAATGCTAGTTAATTTGGATGAGCAACAATAAGTTTTGGATTTTCCATTTGTTGTTGAGGAGTTCACAATAAATTATTTGCCCAATATTGGCTTAGAATTGGCACTTTCACAAGAACCGGCAGTGGTTGCTATAAGCATTTTCTCTTAGGTCAGGTCAAGATTATAGATTGTTGTGCCAAGAAAAGGAAATGATGGTGAAGCAAAGGTTGTTTGTTTGTCGATGTAAATTCTCTAAATGCTTTTGGAAATGTATGCATGAAAAAAGGAAATGTCTCCTCTCATTCTTGCATGGGTAGTTATGTATGTTCATAAAAATATACCTTTTACAAAGGAAGCAGACAATTCAGTTGAGGAATGTAAAAAATTGGTAGGGCATGAAGGCCCTCATGGCTATAAAATGAGAAAATCCCACAAGTGGGGGAAGTCTGTGACTTGTTTAAAAATTCATCCTGTTGTAATAAGTCTTTCTCTATTAAGCCTTGGCATGAGGGTCCATGGAAGTGCAATTATCCTATACATATGCGCAATAAAGAATGTTATCTTCGCAAAATTAGTGTGTTTTCTGAATTGAGTTTGGGGATCATGATAGGTATGCTTGTCATGAAAGAGACTTACAATATCCATGCCTCATGAAGATTTGTACAAGGGAATGTGGTCACAAGAGCCATTTTCATGAGCTAATTCATGATGCAGAACACCTATGTGGGAATGAGCATGTGTGCCTTGAACAATTCCATGCGCCTAGAAGGTTGGTCCAACACTTGTTGTTTTTGGCCATTCAGCTTACCTTAATGCCCTTGATGCGGCGACTTGATAGATAAATTGACCTTTTTCAATGTAGAAGGGATTGAACTTGTCATACACCTCTTGAAATAGGGAATTATCTTGTAATTATGTAGTCTTTGCACTAGTGTTGCATGCTCCATTGCTACTTAAACAACACCTCTACATGCCTTATCACATGATTCCTTTGTTCCAGCTAATGCTTTCACTCTCTCATGTTGTAAATCCAGAGTAATTAACTCGCCTATAGTCCATTGTGATAAATTCATGTCAACCATTAATTTAATACCATGGAACCTAGAGAATCTAAAAATGAGTCAAATAAGATATGTATATGTTAGAGCACCTAGAAATGAGCCAAATAAGATGCAAATGTCAGAGAAAATCCAAAAGCATATCCAAGAAAGGTATTATCCTTGGAAAGTTAAAATATGGAAGAACCCAAAAAATAAAAGCTCTCATGTGTCCCAAGCCCAGAGTGATAAATTCATTCTTGTCATTAATTTAGTATCTAGAGAAATGCATGCTTGTCAGTGAAGACTCATCAGAGGACACAATTGTAAAACTTATATTTTGTTTAAAGACAAACATTTGAACAAAAGTTGTTTATTCTTGTGTAAATTAGTAAATTTCATGTATGACGTATTTCTATTATTGCTAGAATTATTTTGATTCTCATCTTGGATATCAAAAGTCAAAGTAATGAAAATTATTGTGCATAAAGTAGTTGAATTCTAAAACACATTTATATGAATCCCTTGAAGCCACTAGTTGAAGTCCTTGTAATTGTAAATAACAAAGTCACAAGTCTGATTTTGTATCATCTTCCCTTACGTATGTTAGTTGAGTAATGGCAGTCACTTGTATCTAATCACTAAAATAATTAATATAGGGTATAAAACTGCAAAAATGGATGTTATTGATAGAGTAGTATAGACTTCCTATCTAATAAATGTTAATATCAACGAAATAAAAAAACACAAATAAAAGAAAAGAATCGACAGTCCTTCTGAATTGAACAGAACCCGACCAATGCGCCAAATCATAATGATAAATTTTTCATGTACCTGAAAATGAAATATGTTTCTTCTTATTAAAATATATTTATTTACTTTAAAAAATATTTTTTAAAATTTTCAGATAAAATATGCAAAATGAAAAAAATGGTGATATTCAAAACTATAATATTTGAGTGATTTTACCCTAACAACTTCAAGCAATCAAAAATTAGAACCATGGAAATCGATAAAATAAACTTACAAGATCCTGAATGAAGGGAAGAGATATTATTTGTCCCAAAAGACTCAATTGATCAAGTGTCATTTTAGCATCCTACAAAGAGCCGTCAAACCTTTATTCTATAAGTATTAATGCATCCCGATCTATTTCCAATTCTTCCTATAATGTTATGTCCTACAATTTGTTTATGATGTCAACATCCCTCAATTTGTTAAAGGAAAATTTATGGCACCTAGTTATAATTGTACGAGGTAGTTGAACCAAATTTGTCATAATAAGAATCAAAACTACATGTCGAGGCACTTGATCAAGAATACTTAAGGTGGTATTCCAGGATTCACTTGTCAAAGTATCACAATAATCCACTATAAACAATTTGTAATGAGATGGGGATGAAGAAAGAATCATTTTATCAAAGCGGCTAGAAATATTATGAAGATCCAAGTTGGCAACATAAACAATTCCCTTGACAATTGAACTATCTCCATTGATCTTTGCTATGCATGAACTGCATGCTCCACATGGCCTAAACTTCTTTAGAGAATGACAGTTTAAATTTGCTGCAAATATTCTTCCACATGAGGTTCTGTCTGTACCATGAGAACCATAAAATGACATATACCAAACCAATTTTCCCTCTTATTATAGCATTTTTTAGAGCCTGCACATCCCTATTTTTCCCCACAAACTCTTTGAAAGTCTTTGGTGCATATTTTTTAGTCAAGCTCCTATGCCTGCCTTCATGCCTCAAATATCCATTTCTCTTGAGATCTCTTCTAGGTCCAAACTGGTCTCTTGATCTGGGCTCAGAAGCATAATCATATTCTTGTCTACAACTTAAATGATCTGCATATATATCCATCTCATGTGTAATTTTAACTCCTTGTGCATCTTTTTTTGCACTTTTATGGGAAGCACCTCGCTCAATCAGCAGAGGAAGAGCCTCAGAATCAAAATCCAAGGAAGATGTAGAGTGATCTGGAGTCCCTGGTACCACCGAATGATTTGCATGGGAGCCTGAAATGTTAGGTGGGGCAAGGTCTTCCATCTTTCTTACTGCCCAATCTGATGTTCAAAATGGAGCTGACAATATGAAAAGATCAAGAGAATTCTTCTAGATATGAAACATCTAGTATTAAAAAATTTCTACAAAGAAAATAATGGTTCTATCCATGATTAATTTCACTTTTAATCAAATAAACAAATATATAATGGGCTTAAATAGCCACCCCTATTGGCCTCACCCAAATTCTATACACTCAAAATGATCTAGTAGGTATCATACTTTTGATGAACCCGGAACATTGTGGTACCTAACCCAACTCTTAAAAATCAAAATATTAAAGGTGGGAAGATTAATGTCATAGTTTATCTACTACACCAAGATAATTGGGATATAGAGACCACTCACTAGCATTCCCTAAGGAAAATGAGGCAGCATTTATTTAAACAAAATGGAAGTACCACATCAATTTTATTTATTATGAAGGAGACCATCTAGAAGGTAAGCGGTGGGCTATCTAAATGGAAGGGATGAATTGCGAAGTGGTGTATAAGCTCAATCAAATTTTGAAACTATTGATGTTGTTGATATCTATGTTGGGTCTACTACTAGATCTTTTAAAGTTTTTGTTGCTCGATCAAGGGCTATATTATAATTGACTTCTTCAACTACTTCTTCAATGGCTTAATCATTTGGAATATATATTCTAGGCACAAGAACTCCCTTGGGAAAATGTGGCAACATTTCTTTCAGGAAAATAAAGGTAACACACCAATTTTCCTTCTGCTAAATTAGTGCAACAACACGAGTTATTAAGTCTTAAAACTTGCATTGTAAAAAATGAAAGAAGATACCCCATAGAATTACTGCAACCCCCAAATCACAGTTAAGTAATCACAACTAGTAAACAACTCATGAGAAATAAAATTAGAAAATAATGATGCTATAATACCATAAGAGCAATGCCACATATTTAATTTATATTATGAAAAGGTAATGTATACCTCATAATCTATTTATATGTGTTTACATGCCTTCAAAAAAAGTCATATATTCCCTAAACACATAGTAAGTATACATTCAAATTCCCATCCAAGAGCGAAATAATGCTATGACGCTTGTAGTTACATGTGATTTGGTGCATTCCTTACTAGTAGTTTTACCATCACCTAGTAGGGAGGCGAAAGCCCAATTGAATCGACAAGCCCTTTCTATCCTCAAAATGGCTCCAGCTTCAGTCCACGCCTAGATTTTGATCTACTCACTCTGAATCAAGGCATCAGTCCACACCTAGATTTGGAACTACTCACTCTGAATCAATGCATTCACACCTGCGTTCACCTCCAAGGATCTGAGTGTTAATTTCCCAGGGAACTATATCTTTGTCATCAACTAAGGGAGAAACCCTAAAGTTAGAAGAAGATCGAGTCCATGGAGATGCAAAAAGTAACAATGGTGAGTTCATGTCATGATGATCCAAAGTTTCCTAAATTTTATGAGAGATATTATCTAAGGTAAGGATATAGCCTCTTCTGCAACTAGAATCAAGCATGGGAGTAGAGTGAAGATACATGTCTAGTGTGGAATGACAGTCAAAACAGGAACAACATAGGTTGTGGTAGGTAAGGGAAAATTATAGTTATTTCTTTCCATCTAAGTTTAGAAAGATTGAATCCCATGCCTACCTCCTTTCTCTTGAAGAAGAAACATATTCTTCAACTTTGATCATACACTTTTGATGCCTCTCCATAGTGTGATCTATTATATAACCACACCCTTAATTCTTCCAGATAGGGTGTTAAGAAGCCAAATATGTGACCATGATAGGGATATCATTATTATTGTTCACCCGAGTCAATAATTCCCCAAATTGTTAATGCCCAAGGCTTGTCTATGCAAGAAAATTCTCCACCATCAGTTCTTTGTCTCTGTTCGATGCCTATCTCATTCTTAGAAGCATAATTATATTTAGGGATTATATTATAATGCATATGTAAATTGTGTATTTATGTAGCATATTTTTTCGTAGAAAAATATGCAACGAGACTAGGAGTTTTTTTTTTGGTAGTAAGATAATTGAAGGTTATAAAATCTTCATATCTATGATTCCATAAAGAGTCCTCCAATAAAGAATAAGCTAGGCGAATTAACTATCAAGGCAATGATAGCAGTGCATAGAGCGCAAGTCAATTGTTGTTGTGGTGGCCATAGTTCAATCTTAAGGTCATGGAGATTGTGTCATGTTGTTGTTGTTGTATTTTGCAATGTGTATACAAAGTTTATTGTGTTAGTTAAGAGATCTCATTGTCCCTTGTTTACTGTTCTAGCTAAGAGTGAGAACCAACTAGTTGAAATGAAATAAAACAACACCAATACCCTGGGTTACTAGCACTCGAAATCGACTGGTTGAAATGAAATGAAATAACACCAATACAATGACTCTAGGTCACTACTCAGCCAGAAGCAGTGGTTGACAACAGTGACAGTGTGCTAGCAAGTGTAGGTACAAACAATGAAAAATGGTGAGCCATGTGTAAACATTAGATATTTAGAAAATATATGGTCATGTTATTTTAGCACAAAATGTTTAGCTATTAAGGTTGTAATGCCCTCCTCCCACATCTACCCATGTAACCAGCCAACTGCGGTAAACATGTAATAAGAAGTTACTGTGACATGGTTTGACCTCCTAGGTCACCTTAAGGAAGTGAAATCGACATAAACACACAATACATACCTTCTACACCTCCTACAGGACTCCTAGAATGCATCCCAATCATTCCTCTAACTAGCCCCTGGGTCCCATTAAAGTTTTAGACCACTAAACCCCTAGACGCTCCCTTCATATAGGAAATGGTGCATTTGAGGACCTATAGACGCATGCATAGAATGGCTATGCCAATTTCCAGGGACTTTTCTACTTAGACTTGTGCTTGTGTCCTTGGGATTTGAGCCACTTTTCAAGCCAAAATCCAGGACACTTCCCAGAAAGCCCTATAGCTCTCAGAATCCATAAATTACATTATGAAAAGACTTACAAATAAAAAAATGACTCTAGGATTATGCCTAACCATCCCCAACTGGGACTAACATTCTGTCAAACACTTGGCATCAATGCAATCTACAAGAAATGAATACAAGACAAAGACTAAAAGACTGATAACTCATATGAAACTTGACAAGAAGGATCACCACCTTCCTCCTTTAACTTTTGTTTACATCAGTTAGCTCTTACATCCATTATCCTTTTAGTTACAAGTAAATACATGACAATAACCATGACAATAACCAGTCACATAGCTATGCTTATAACCAGCATTAAACCATGAAAATAATAATAAGATAACAATCATTAAAGGCACATAATTACAATTACAAAATCAAGAGAACTTAGATTTTATTAATCATAGTTAAAGCTAACTAGGTTCGGGACTTCCATGTACCACCCGATTGTAGACATGGCTGAACCAAATCTTTCTTTCATCTACTCACCCATGTGCCATATTCCAAGGATGAATGTGGGATCTCATGGATAAACCAATCCAAAAACAACCAAGGCAATCTAGAGGTTAAACCACCTCCACCTTAAACAAATAGTGATCTCACCAAAACCAACACTGCTATCACAAAACCAAACCGAGATAGGAATGCATTTGAAGTCCATTACTATCCTTAAGGAATTTTTTGTCTCCTTGCCTCTTATGATTTACCTCAATCCACACCAGATCACTAGACCCTAAACTAAGACATTAGTCTCTCAAGCTTTGTCATAATCCACACCAGATTACTAGGCCCTAAACTAAGACTCCACCCTCAAGCTTTACTGTGTATCCCGACAAAACCAGTCAAGGGATTCCTAGGCCTTTGGGAATTTTCCTAAGACCACCTCCACCCCAGATTCTGAAACCATCCAGTAATTCCAAAGCTAAAAACAAAGAAAACAATCCCATCACACCATGACTATCCGGAAAAAGGCAAGGCTAGGCTAAAAACCACTCTCATAACGATGCCATCAATAGTACGAGAACAATATACCAACAAGAAAAACTATGCATGTCAAAAGCTAGGAAATCGCACATACAATATTTTACCTACAAGTATTCCTGCTTAAGTTGCTTGATCCTGCTCAGCCTTGCTTGATATTTTCTTTCGTTTCTTTTCCTTTTCCTTTTCCTTCCTTTGCTTTCTTTTCCTTTCCTTGCTCCAAATCAAAACCTGAGCAAAATATTAACACTAACAAAAGCTTGCCAACGAATCCTGAGAAGCCTTTTTATTAATGGGACATCTATTTTCTTCAATTTTCATTATTTTCCTTCATTTTCCTCCTCACATGCAACTTGTGACCTTTCACTTTCCTTTTTCTCCTATTTTCCTTTATTTTCATAAATAAATGTGCCAAAATATGTTTTTCCTTTCCAAATCTTTTTCCATTGCCTTTTCCAAATTTTCTTTAGCCATAATAACCAAAGTGAACACCATTGCATGCCATTAAAAGAAGCACCACCAACATTGAAAAACTTAAAGAGTAAGCACACATGTGAAGGAAGAAAATGGCATCCCAAAGAGAATTGAGCACTCAAAATAATTCTATATGAAATAGTTAGGAATGAATGTTTGCAGGGAATGTATTGCAAGGAAAATTGAATGAGTAATAACTATAGTCACGAATATAGCGATTACATGTACAAAATGGACCGAGGATAGCAGAAGGCAGAAAGATAAGAATATGGGCAACTCCATCATAAATATGTTATTGTTGAAAATGGTCAATCATAATATAGCGCATGATATAGTGCATGATAAGTATATTTGAATATGGTGTATGATAAGTATATTGAATATATAATGAGATATATTATAATTAGAGTTGTGTACCCTAATTTTACCCATTGTAAATGGAAACATATTGTGGCCTCCTTAATACAATTGGAAATCCATTAGTGCACTATAAGTATATTTGAATATATAATGAGATATGAGTTGTGTACCCTAATTCTACCCATTGTAAATGGAAACATATTGTGGCCTCCTTAATACAATTGGAGATCCTTATGAATGATATTGGCATTTCCTTATGAACATTGCGGCAAACATTCATGAAGCATATTTATGAATAATGCTTACATTCTTGTGAATAACGATTGGCATATTTATGAATAGCGTTGACATTAACTGTGTGGTGGATCTACATATTCGCATTGGCTCTAATATTTATCATTTCTCTAAAATTATTCTATTTATTATTAGCACAATAACATATTTCTACTGGCACAACATTATTGTTTCAGCCTTTGGCTTAACATTATTCTTGGTATCACCATTATTATTGCACAATGTTATTACTACAATGAGGTTATTATAATGGTGGTATCAACGTTATTATATTGATGGTATCAGCGTTATTCTCCTTAATATATTTATACAAATTTTATTATTATATTGGCAACGTTATTTTTAACCTAGGAGAGCATTAATATATCAGTCATGGATAAGAAATACGTTTAGCATAGGAGCCACATATTTGCGGATGGAATAATTTTTAGGGTTTTATGCCCTAGTATGAACAATGCTATATATATATATATATATTAAATGCATCCTTAAATTCATGCTCAGCAATATCCCTTCATACTTGGAATGCAGCATTAAATTTATGGTCAGTGTATATCATAACAGCGTTATCATGGTCAGCATTAAATTCAGGACAGTGTATGCTATGGTCAGTGATAAATTCATGAGAGTGTATAACCCTTTATACCATCAAATGTTTCACTATAGAACGGATTTCAGAACGTTAATTTGGCACGATAAACGGATCTAATTTGAAGTCCCTTGATTTGCATTGGAACACCAAGCGATAATCAACACCAGCTATAATGTTGGATTAACAACGTTAAAATCAAAAGGATATTCAACAACATTAAAATCATAATTGCAGCCTGAAAACAAAGATATTACAGATGAATATAGCATTGAAAGCAAAACAATATATCTACACAGCGTTATCTAGTGGATACAGTGTTGGATGCAGCGTTAATCATGTTCCAATATATGCTCATGTGGTCTGGCATAGTAATCATGTTCCAATATATGCTCCAACCTTAATAATAAGCTCCTGCATTAATATATGAATTGGTATTAGCGTCAATATATGCTCCAACTTGGTATCTGATAATGTTAATATATATGTTCATTCTCCAACGTTAATATTTCATTAATATGGTATTACAATGCAAGACAATCTCACTTCTTCACTAATAAAAATGACCTTAGAGTCGTAATGGAATAGGTAAACAGTGTTGAGTTGCTACTACTATGGCGATGAGAAACGTTGATAAGTTATTACTATAGAATCACTCAGAGATTTTTTAAAAATTAGGGTTTTGTGTCCTAGCCATGTTAAAGTAGCTACGGCGAGCGTTGTCTCTTCTGTGTGGAATGGTAAGAAACAACGTTGTCTCTTCTGTATTGAATGGTGAAGCATATTGTGAAGGATGCCAGTGTTTCTCCATCGCATCTCTTCTATCTCGGAGTATATGTAGCTAAGCTCGCCAAGTGTGCCTTAGATGCAGTGAAGAATTCCTTAATGACTGCATTTTCCCACAAATAATGCAATGTTCCAGTAAATAATATGTAAAATATAATCACATAGAATGTTACAATGCAAGCCAATGCTCAATATAATTACAGTAAGGCAAAAATTGAAATAGTGTTCCTTGGTCTGGAACAACATTATTGCAATAATATTTGAGTAGCATTTAATGGGAAAAGTGATACAAAAGAAATTTTTACAAGAGAAACAAAAAATTATTGAATGGAATTTGGTGAGTTAAATATTCTACTAAAAAATGTTTGTTGTACATTATGATGGAGAAGATTCAACTAGGTCCGGTGCTATTTGCAATAAGAAATTTTGTGCACTCAAGAACTGTACTATAATATGTGGATTATCTATATTACAAACAATGTGGATGATGTATCTTTTACAAGTAGAAAATCTAATGGTTTCTTGTTTATGCAAATGATTTTGAACACTACATTTCCCATCATTGACATTGCATTAATATTCAACATTTATGATTGACATGGTTTCCTAAATTGAATTCTTGATTGTGTTTATCAAGGAAGAGCTAAACCCCTTGTCATCAATGTTAAAGCTGGAGGAAAGCACTGGTATGGAGACATATTGAAGGTAGAAGCAAAGGGGAGAATTGTTGTGTTTCCATCAATGCCAAAGGGGGACAATGTTGGTAATGTTGACATTGATGTTAAATGGCCATGATTGATTGGTGTTGATTGTGTTAACATTAATTTATGTTGAATGCCATTGTGACAAAATTGATTGGAATGCAAATGTTAAAAGTGGTGTGAAGTGAAAAGGCTAAAACAATGATAGATATGTTGATTGAATTGAAAAATGGCTCATGACATAGCTAGTTGGAAAATGCATGCTTTTATTAAAGCCTCAAAGACATTAACACGTATCCAATACAAATCTTGAAAATGTAACCAATACAAACCTATACAAACCTTGAAAATGTAACCAATACAAATCTAAGAAGGCTCAAGATTGGTCTTATGCAATAATTGATGCTAGCCCATTTTATTGCAAATATATTTTATATGACAAAAAAAATTATTTTCGGTTTTGAAAATGAAGAGGTAGGTTGTGAACATCCTTAGAAGACCAAGAGACAACTCCTCAACTCACATTGTTCCATGGAATACAAATAGTTCATAAGCGATGCTTATAAAAGATAAATTGTTGAATGAGGAGGGGACCTTTTGGAGTTAAGAAGATTGTATGAGAAGGTTCATGAGGAACAATAGAAGAGGAACAAAATTCAAAAAGAGAAGCCTTCTAAGATGTGCAGTAGATTTGGGAGAAGAAATTAATATTAGGTAAATAGAACAATTGACTATGTATAGTGATTGGGAGATTGCAGTCTCTTTTCAAGTTGTAGCAAGATAACAAATAGGTTGTAGCTTGTTGAGTCAGGAACCCCCTCTAGGTTATAGCTTACAGAAAATTTGTGGGAGTTGGGGCTTCCTTTGAGGTTGGAGCCAACAAAAACATGATGTAATGAGGAATTAGGAGTTTTCCTTCATGTCAATTTCAACCACAAATTTGTGGTTTTATCACTTATGGGTTTCCTCTTATATCTAGTGTCTTATTGTGTTATTTATTGAATATTGCATGAATGCTCTTGAATTCTAAATAAGTATATCTGCAAATTTCTCGCTCTCATAATTGCAAAAGGAAACCATGTATAATTCAGTATATACATAAACCATTAGTAGCATAAGAAGACATTTACGTTGAGAAAATTGAGTTTAAAATTACTGATTCACCCCCACCCCCTATTAATTTGCAAACATAAATATCAATAACACTCCTATTAGCTTGAGTGATCTAGTGAATAGGGTGTTGATTAGATTGGATATGTTGGTAGAGATGGAGTAGGAGATGTGGGTTATTAGAAGGAATTTAAAGGCAACATGTGATAGGAAAAGGAGTAATTTGAATCAATGGAGAGAATTCAAGGAGTTTCAGGTTGGGGAGCATGTGTACTTGTAGCCTAAGAGGATATCCTTGAGGATTGGGTCATGTGGCAATCTAGAACCTTAGTATTATGGGACTTTTGAGATCCTTGGGAGGATTGTACCAGTGGACTACAGAGATGCACTACCGCCAATACTGGAAGTCCATGATGTTTTCCATGTTTCATTACTTAAGAGATATGTGCAGGATATTGAACATGTGATTGATGGGTTTGTATTGTAGGTGGAACGACAGGGAGAGTTCCAGCCAGAGCTATAATGCATATTGGAGCAGTTACAACTCATGTAATGGAACTGAACAATAGAGCAAGTTAAAGTGCAATGGAAGGACTTTGGGCTTGATGAAGCTACATGGGAGATGGATGATCACATGTGACCATTATATCCTTCTTTATTTGTTGGTTGAAGAAAATTATTTTTTGGTGTGTGTATGTATCTATATATATTACATTGAGTTGTGTTATAAATCTCTAATAAGCGATATGTTTTTCATGATTTTAGCAATTTTTCATCATAAATACTGCAACAAGTTATGTTATAATGCCCCAATGAGGAGTATGCTTTGTTTTTAGAATTTTTTTGGTCATAAGTGTCAGAACATCGAGGATGATGTTCCCCCAAGTGGAATGGTTTCGTAACAACCTCGGGTTAAAGTTTTGTGTAATAAAGGACATTAAAGGAAAAAATAAGACTAAGGTCATGGAACACATATTCAAAGTTGAATGGAGGGGAAAAACATTATAGTGACTATCACTTGTGGTTAATTATTATCTATGGAAATTGGCATGGGCATTAGCAAAGGAAAAATGAAATAAATAGAAATTTAATATAATGAATAAAGGAAAATAGGCAAAAAGAAAGATGAAGAGACAAGAAAATGCATGAAAAGGAAATTAGAGAGAAAATGAAGGAAAAGAAGAGATAGTAGAGATCAAGGATAAAATGGAATAAAAAAAATAATTGACAATTTTTTTTAGTTATGCCTTTTCATAACTTTCATAAATAGATCTCTAGGAGAAGACAGAGAGCACTTGGACACAAGTACGCAAGCAAAGGACAAGTAAAGAAAAGCAAGGGAGCATAGGAAAGGATTGAAGGAGAATCTAGTGTAGGAATAATTTTTAGGTAACAGGTGGCATGTGTCATTTCCTTTCTGGGATTTGAATGCATGGTGCATGCATTTGGTTTACATCATTTCTTTTCTTTCATTGTTATGGGATTTTCCTAAATTGATAGTGGTTTCAGCCTTGCATTTCCATTTCCTAGATAGCCATAGTGTGATGGGATTCATTCTTAGCTGAGCTTTCAATTGCTCAAAGGTTTTGGATCTGAGTGAGGTGGTCTTAGGAAAATCCCAATGGTTGGGAATGGATATTGTTTTCTCTAGGAAGCCCTTGACAGGTGGGTGGAGATATAAAAATTCCTCTGGGTATGCTGAAGAAATTTTGAGGCATCAAAGCTTATGTTGGTTTGGTGATTCTTGGATCAATTTAGGTGAAATCACTGTTATTGAGGGTTGATGTGGTTTAGCCTTTGGATGCCGTGTTTGGTTTTTATTTGGTTTCTCTCTAAGATCCCACATTCATGCATGGAATTTGGCACAGGGTAATTGGGTTAAAGAGAGATTTGGCTCAACCCAATCTATGGTTAGGTGGTACGTGCAAGTCTCTGACTTAGTTGGAATTTGAATATGAATTTATGTGTTGATTCTTATTAAGATTAATGAGAACAAGTTATGATAAGTTATGTATGATTTTATGTTTGGTTTTTCATGATTCTATTGTAGCTAAATGTTGGTTACATGCATGATATGTTTCCTATTTTATGATTTTCTCTTGTTATGGATCGATTCGATAGATTAATGAGTTCTTGGTTACTTTATATGAATACATAGGCTAATGTATGTTATTGTAGCTAGTAAGAGAGGGAAACAAGCCTTCTTGGTGATTCTCTGATGAAATGATGCATTTATGGCTTACAGGTACCTTGACTGAAAAGTGTTTGTCTAAATGATTTTCATGTATTTGATAATTTTGAGTAGGAATTGAGTCAAGAAATGTGAGTAATGACCCATGTAGGTGATTCAGGTGATTTTGGAGATTTATGGGTAGTTTTAGGCAATTAGCCTAGAACAGTATCTTAAAAATTTGCAACAGGGTTTCTATCAGCACCCTCTGAACTGGGAAATTTCAAAAGCAGCCACATGGATAAAGGCATGTGCGTGTGGTTAGTGCCTTTTGGCTGAATTCACGGTGTGGCTTGTGTATGTTTGGGTTGTGAGGTCAGGTAAAAAGAAGTTCCAGTTCAGGGTTAGATTACTATTGGATATTGGCTAACATCTCAGTGATCAATTGTCCCTCAAAGGTGTCAGTAAGTTTCCAGTTAGTAGACCCCACTTCCATAACTGAAACTTAGATATTAGGTCATGTCATATTAACTCTCAACTCATGTTTACCGTGGAGAGCTTGTAAAAGCAGGTAAATGTGGGGTGGGTGGTTACATATCTCTTTCCAGTAGTTGTTATTAAATACATAGGGGTTGAAGATCCTTTCATTACTAGATAATAAACTTAGCGGTTGTATCTCCTATAATTTGTCGCTGATAAATTGGGGAGTTGGTGCTTCCTTATATTTGTATCCAGTGAACATTATAATAGAAATCTAAGGCTTCCCCTTATGAAGATATTGAAGAAAGTTTGAAGAATATATGTGTATTATTTGTGCTAGTTATGTGGATTCTTACCATGATCATATCAACTAATTGATGGAAAGTTTATCAGTGTCCTGGTGTCATTGCAAGTGAAAGATTTCTTTTTAAATTCCTACAATTGATTCATGCCCCACTCGCCCCCCCCCCCCCCTACCAAGTATTTGTCCTAGTTTCTAACACTATGTTACTCCTTGTCGTAGTCACCAAGAAGCCAACAATATTTCTCTACTTAAGAAACCCCATAGCCTAGACTATGAGTTTGTAGGGAGATATCTAGAATTGTTGAACTCCTTACAATTTTTACTATAATGCTCTTATCACAGTACTCATGTAGGAAAATTTTGTCCTCTTTTCACCTCAGACTGATTATGATAATGGTCTATTTTTTCTTTAAAGAGTGTAGCCTAACACTTCCAGAGTGCTCATGTTGATGGTGTTGGATACCGCCAACATGTAAGGGGGTCTCCTTGATGAAATTTCCCAATTAGACTTCCCACAATCTGGTGTAGGAGCCCTTCTAGAAATAAGACTTGGCTTCCATATGTTCTTAGAGATTAGCCTTGGCTACGATGGTCAACGCAAGAGAGTAATGCACATGTACTTTCAGATGAAACACTTTAGCGAGTCCAAAGCACATAGTGCTACACCCAACAACTATTGCATGAATCTAGAGACTACAATGTCTCCACCCACTTAATCCTACATGCATCCAGAACCCATAATGCCTCCTCCTACAATCCAACAGGAATCTAAAGCACACCATGATTCCACATGATAGATTTCATGTGAATCTAGAGTCCACCTTGAAGTCTCCACCTCTGAAACACCACAATAAGAACTAGAGTACATAGTGTCTCCACCTATTGGGAACGAATCCCAAGTCCACTGCGACTCCACCTTCGTAACACCATAACTTTGTCTTTACACCATGCTCCTTAGTTTTCTTCCACACTTATGCATTCACTGGGAATTTTCCCTCTTATTCATTAACAATCCTTACAAGTCTCCTCGTGTATCCAAGAGTATTCACTCTCCTCATATGCTTTTGCATAGCTATGCTTAGTGTGTGTATATTCAATCCTCTTGCTCTGCATACCACCACCTACATTGTCTCTCATTTCCCCTTACATTTTGACTTCCACAACACATGCTGTGAGATAGGACCGTGTGGGCTTTCCATCCATTTTTGCAGAAAACATATCCTTTCCTTCAATTCTTGCACTAGAATTACCATTAATTCAACAAGGAGATAGGTGTTAAAATAGATATAATAGCATGGGTTTACACTCAACTTGACAACTCCTCCTCCTCGGACTTTTGAATCTGTGTCCACTCATCATCCCAATCATTTTATACATTTTCACAATATTGATGTCATGAACTACAATTCACAGTGACAATTACAAGAGCACTATAAAAAAGGGTTGTCACAAAATGTACAAGGAGTAGAGGTGACCTTTGGGTTGGGTCAAGATCCATAGAATTTTTGAATTCCAATTGTTGAGCCCATTGCAATTATTATAATAAGTCAAACCAAATGAACCATAATGTGGAATTCCAACGGTCTTAACAAATAAATTTGTAAATGGACCCTATTATATTAGGTGGACTTGTGGCCAACATGGAATTCTTTAGGGTGTTTATACAAATTCTCATTCCTATATAAATTGAACACATTCCATCGAAAATAATTATGAACCTAATCTCAATGTTGGTTGGGGTGTCCACATTACACTGAAGGTGAAGTTATGCTTGAACCTACAAATATACCTATACCATCTAGTTGAGGTAAATATACAATATTTTTTAGATAATTTATACTTGAATGAAGGTGTTTATTCATCGTAGTGTTAGGTATGTGAACATACATGGAGGATTCTAAGAGGCAGTTCTGACACAGAGCATTTGTATTTGTTAATCAACCCTGACACCTGTAATGAAATATCATTGCTTCAAACCTATTCATGTGTACATTACTTAATCTTTTTCATGTGTTTATCACTCACCCACTGAAAGTTTTTTTTTTGGAAAACTAAATTTCGACATTGGTGCTATGAGAGAATTGATTGATGGTCACAATGTTGAAGATCATGACTATACATGCAACTTGATGGTTAATTATAATCTCCTCTTTTAGACAAGGGCATTTTTTAGGTTGGTGACGTTCCTTATTTGAATGTGACCATAAAGACTAATGTCTCATGCTACTCCACTTTCACCTCCATCATTAACATGGACTCCCAATGCCATTGTAACCTCCTCAACAATGATCTAGGAAATTGTATTTTTGGTGAGGCAAAAGTATCAATGTCACCTACTGCAACAAATTAATTGTGGATGGTTATTTTGTAAGGAAAACTCCAACTTCAACTCCTAGTTTCATGGATTAAGAAATTCACTCCAAACTTATGCATAGTACTCATGGAAATTTCCCAAGGTAAGTAAGGAGGAGTGTCCACTTTAATGAAGGCCACAAAACTATAGCTAAAACAACCAAGCAAGGCATGAATATGTCTGCTCCGATAACACTATTAAACTTAGGATAATGGAAGAGATGGATTTAGATAACCATGAGATTAATTTTTCATTTATATGAGAGATATAAATACATTATGTAATGACCCTTTGTTTCAACTTCAAGAGATCCCTTGGACTCCTTATGGATTTTCATGTTCACATGTGGCTTTTAACTTTCAATTGTACACAATCTCTAAGAATTATATTTCCAAGGGAAAACATGGTCTAATTATCTACCTTTAAGGATGACTTTAGCAAGTCATAAATATGTTTTTAATCATAATTCCAATACAATGGACATGATGGAATATAGCTAATACGACTAAATACAATGCATAAAATATTATATATTTAAGAATATGTTTTTCCTCGTAGGAGGTCATGGGTTCATATCCAAAGGGAAATAGAGTATGTACATCCTTGTAAAAGCTAAAACCAAAATGCTCCATGGAAGCCCACCATGTTTCTAACTTGGTAGTGACCTTGAAATTAAATCATCATTATTATAAAACTCATCTTAAAAAATCCTTGTATAAGAGGAGCCTATAATAAACTTGTATTAAATATATTCCTTTAAAACAATCCACTTTAAATAGTGAGGAGAAATAATATAGCAATGGGACATTGAAGTTATAGTAAACAAAGTGAAATCAAAACTCTATTCTTAATCATTGTAAATTTTAATGTAATTAGACATGTTATTTAGGCTAGTGAGTTAGTATGTATGGGTCAAAGAGTTTTATTCATCATATATTAGGTATTTTAATATGTACATATATTGATTTACTAAAATTACATTAATGGTTGTGGAGGGTGTGATATTGATAAGGAAAGTTGTAGGGGATTATAATGCCATAACAGAGGCATTAAAGGGAGTAAGAGAGGTATGAAAGGGAATCTAAGGGTAATTTGTATGCCTCTAATTCTAAGCCATTTTATAGAATTGTTTTTCATTACCATATAGTTTTTATTTGGGTTATTGTTGAGAAGCACGCAAGAGCTTGGTACGGGAGACGATGTTGTCATATAAAGTTATCTTTAAAAACAGTAAAATGATATTTTAAATTACATTAAAAAATAGTAAAATAATATTTTAAATTAACAAATTAAAAATAGTATTAACAAAAGAAATTAATGCCGGCCATAATTAAAATACTTCAATTTGCGCCTTAATTTTACAAAACTTTTAGTGATATAAAGTAACCCAAATTAAAAAATAAATAATTTACTTTTTACTATGAGGAAGCACTACTTAATATGGAGTTGAGTAAAAAATTAGTGACTTTTTAGTATGAGGAAGAAATGCAATTTCTCCACCAAATAAAATGCATATAGCAGGAAATAGTTTTATTGATATTGCATGAAGTGTAATTCATTCTATATTTAGTTTACATGTTATATTTCAAACATGAATATTAAATTAAAAATTTTATTATATTTTCACTTTCCATTAATAGTTGCTTTCTAATTCGATGTATGAGGGATATTTATAATTCTTTCAAACCTTAACATAGATTTGATATGTATTATTTTTACAAAATATTATTAAGAAAAATAATTAAATGTACTTATACAAGAAAAAAATATGAGAGACATGTTTTAGCATTTTAATGTGGAGAACCTGAAATATAAATAAAATATTACAATGTGAACTACACATATAGTATACTAGTCTAATCCATCTTAACTACGTATCTACCAAGCTAAGAGAGGGAACAAATCTCTTTTCACTTTAAAAGATGTTTACTAATGATCCAATGCATATGTGAGGTTAGTAAAAGAACCATCTTAATGAATTATTTAAACATAGAGGTAAGTACACTCATGTAAGTGATCGGTGAAAGAATCAATTCAATTAGTTATGACAACAATATTGCATGAGTACAATCATATTTGAAATTGGTGGGAGTCAAGCAAGCATGAAGATGAAGAAAAAAGAAAACTAGGTAAGTAAACTCATATAAGTGGTGGGTGAAAGAATTAATTCAACTAGTTATGACAACATTGGATGAGTACAATCATCTTTGAAAATAGTGGGAGTCAAGCAAGTATGAGAGGATGCAGAGAAAAAAGAAAAATTTATGGAGGAAGGATGGAATTTTTTAGAAATAATTATGTACATAAAAAGAAGTGAAGAAATATGGAGTCAAAGGCTAGAAAAAATAAGAAGTCATTACTCTATTTTAAAGATAACTTGTTGAGAGTTGGGTTGGTATGCCCTATGAGGCCTTTTATTGAAGATAACCCAAGAGTCTCTAGAAGCCCGCTTTGAGCGCTCTTGTAACAATTGGATTTCCTAAAGCCTTTAGCTGACAATTTGTGGCTTATCTTGTATAGGAGCCGGAATGACATAGAGATTGTCTACAGAAGGAAATCTCATCTCCTGGATTATATAGATTGATAGAAAGAAACTTGAAGAATTGGCTTATCTTGTATAGGAGCCGGGATGACATAGAGATTGTCTAAGGAAATCTCATCTCCTGGATTATATAGATTGATAGAAAGAAACTTGAAGAATTGGAATTTTGTAGGAGTTGTATCGTTATCTTTTCACTGGGTATTGAATTATGTAACTGAATTAATGTCATTTATAAAAACTTGTTCATCTTTATAAATTCATGGGTAAAGGTGAGAGGTTTGGTTAAATGAAACATACAATTGTACAAACTATTATAAAATCATTAGTGATTGTATTATTTATTATGTGAATGTTATACATAAACATAAAGCTTGCTTTATATGATAAAATGTTTTTAGAGGTAGATATGGTTATGTCTTATGATATATCTATATATAGATATATATGTGTTAGTTTAATGAGAATGTTTTTTTTTTTGAAAATCATAGAAATTCTGGCTCAGTGATTTTTGTGAATCTAAATTACACTTGTTAAATTTCAAAATTTTAAATTATGTTTTTTTATGGTGCTGAATCTATTTCCACTATAAAACTATGATTCAAACACGGCAGGATCAAAATCACTTTTAGCTATCCCAACCATTCATCATCCTATTTAAACAACTCATATATATATAGACTCATCCTCCTATTTAAACAACTCATATATATATATAGACTCTGATTAATTATTTTCCCAACGCTTTTGCTAGCACTATTTTACAAAGTGTTCCGAGTGTGTTTTTGCTAGTACTATTTTACAATGTGTTCCGAGTGTCTGGATTAATGGATGGGGATCACGGATACGGCTCCTTAGCATGGTTAGTGGAGGCAAGAAGTTGGACTTCGTGACTATCCCTTAACCTGCCTATATTTCATTTTAGATTAATATTCACCTTAAATTTTAAGAAAATTTTAATTATAGTTTCACCATTCTTGACTCACGAACTGATATTGATATTGAAATTTGCTCTCTTGTTTCCATTCAATCGAACCTTTTCAAAGCATCCTTGTTTGAATCCTAATTTGTTAGGACTTTCGGATTGCACTGATGTGCTACGCTAACTAATGTTATAATACTGCATTGTAGTTGTCAACCGTGTGTGCGCATGACCAGAAAATGCGCATGACTAGGCCCAAGTGCGTGCAATTAAAGCTGCGCAGAACTTTTTTAAGGAATAGAATATTTACCAGAAAGAAGGAAGCTGCCTAATCCTAAACTAGAAAATTTAAGGATTTGTGCTAAGTACAAGTGTTAGAGGTGGGAAGACATTAAGGTTTTTAAGTTCACTCAGCTTTACTATTTTAATAAAGTCTTCATTGTTTATATTTTAATAAAGTCTTCATTGTTTAGGTGGTGGAGGAGGAGGAGAGACAACAATAATGCCAAAGTTATTCTTACAGAAATTAGATCCCCTGACAAGAAATTCAAAGTAGTGTACAAAAATGTTTCGACATAAAGTTCAGAGTCAAGTTTCAAACCACAGAGACTCCCAAAATATTCAAGAAGCAGTTGTTGACCAAGCTCAAACTTCTAAGATACGCCCTCCAATCCCATCAAGATGTCCAAAACCAGGAAAGTCATGTGAACATACAGCATTGGTAGGCCCCTTCTCCATTCCATAAAGGTGGCCATTATGTCTTTTTCTGATGAGATTTTTATGTCTAGCATAGCTCTTTCCAGCTTTCGGTTTTAGGTTCTAGTATTGTTTAACCAGCCATATCAGTTTACTAAACGCAGTTAATAGCTCTCCACTGTGCTCCCACACTGTTTGAAACAATCATTATGTCTTTCCAAAATTGTTCTGAATCCAATTTTCCATGAGGCAGGTCTCACACTCTCCCATGTACTCCTCACTATGATATATTATTCTAAAATACTTAGATTACCGGAAACTTTAAAAAGTAGTAGCTGGTGTGCTCAAAATTTATATGAAGAGGCGTAAACTTTAAAAAAATAGTAGCTGGTGTTCCCATAATTTAGATGGAGGCAGGATAGACGCACTGTCAGATCTTGCAACACAGGGCACCTAAAGATCACAATGAAAACAAGCAAAAATAGCAAGTGCATTGAAAATTTACGTTATTGTTTTTCCATACATAATTTTTAAAACAGAGAGGTTAGAGTTATAATTGGTTTTGGAGTTGTTTATAAGTGAGATTTTATGAAAAAATTTCCAATTTATTTCTGATTTAATTTGTTTAAAATTTTGCAGAAATATATTAAATCACAAATTTAATGAATTAACTTTTTATAATCCATTACTCTAATTTTTTTTAAATATATAAGAATATGAATAATGATTATAATTAAAAAAATTAATGCTTGAATTTTCCATCAACATTTAAAATTTGAAGTAAAAAACCATAACAATGACTATAAAACATTATTTCTATTGAAGTTTTAAGCAAAATCAAGAGACTTTTTGCTTAGACCGGTAGTAGATATAAAACCCCAGACAAAGGCTATCTCACAAATTCATGTGGATGTAGTTTAAAAAATCGGAATCTTGAAAGGCTTGAATTTTTTTAATGGTGAAAATGGATTCAGCTTTATCAAAAACTATTAGGCATCCAAAATAAGTTGAGCACTCAAAATCTTGAAATTTGACAATGGTACTCAAAATTTCAAAAATTTCTGAAGGATTTTAAAATTTTATCAAAATTTTAACAGAAATTCTATTATTTTCCAAGCTAATTTGTATTTTTTTTTGTGGGGTGTTGTGTACATATTTTTGGACTCTGTGCAAGCCGTTGGCGGCGGACTCGGCCCAAGCACGGAATTTGGATTCACCTCAGCCTCTCGGATGAAAATTTGAAGGGGTTGGATGTTTTTACTTGGATTGATGGAAGTTGAATGTAGGGTTTGGTTTTCCTGACAGATGAGACCATAAGACTTATGTTTTCCTTACCTTTTATTTTAGGGTTTAAATCTTACCTAAATTATTGGTAGTTACTGTTTTTTAATTTGGAAGTGAGGAATTTGCAATAAATATGATTCCCACTTTATTTGAGCTAGCTATCGTTTCATTATCAACCTAATTTGATGGATTTGATTATCCATCATTCGATCATAACTCTACTATGCACTCTAAAGTGGAAATTATAAAAGCTCTCTGGAGAGAAGTTATTAAATGCTCTCGTTAAATTTAATTTTATAGGAATATTAATTTTATTAAGCAAAAATTACAAAAAGTTATTTTATTAAATTTAATTTTGTACAAGAAGGCAATTTTAATTTTCAAAGGAAGAGTTTATATCTCCCGTTAATGATTCTCACACAATATTTTTTGTAATGTAGTGGTTTGCTCTGGGAAAACCAAACTAACCATAAAATTTGAATATTTTAGTCAAACATGAGACGAAGCTTAAATAGTTATATATTCAATTTTTCATATTTTTTATAATATTAAGCATTACAAGTATACGTGACAATTTATAAAAATAGTTAAAATGTTTAATATAAACTAAAAAACAATAACATAATTCAAAGTGTTGGTTGCGATATTAAGCATTTCAAGTTTATAAGAAAATTCATAAAAATGTTTAAAAAGTTGTATATAAACCAAAAAAACAATGACATATTTCAATGTGTTGGTTGCACTATACATAGTGAGACAACCATGTATCGAAAAACTAATAGCCATCAAGAACATGCTATGAAGAATTAGACACTACAATCGGATTTGTCGAGGTACTAGGTGATGTTTGGCCTTTCCCACAAGTGAGAATGGCCTTGATGCAACCCACACGGAATTACATGTCCCAATGTTCTTCTAGGAGATCATCTAACTCCACAAGTATCTATCATTTTGGCTGATTCCTCTCAACGAGAGATTTACCTAGCGGAACTTCCATATGCCACTAGATATCAATGCTGTATAAGTATTGATTTTGTTGACCCCTAGCGTGGCTGGTATCTACCACCTACTTGAACACAAAAGCCACAACTTCAGCATCAATGAATTCATCTTTATCAACCAAGACTTCAGTTGTTGCTTCATGGATTTCCACTTGGACTGCGAGGGGGTGTGTGAGTGAAAACAATGACTAGTAGAGTGAGCGTAAAGGAGAGATCTGAAGCTACCATCCACCTTCCTCAAGGAGCCTATTTAGAATCAAACTCATTGTATAGGCACTGTGGAGGGAATAAAGAGCCACACATCAAAGCAAGAAAAGAGTGAGGACACAAAGAATACCCAAGAGGAAAAGTGACTAAACCAATAAGTACTGCAGAGACCAAACAACAAGGGAGACTATGAGGGGAGAGAAAGGGCCAAAAAGGAATCACCTTTTTAAGATAAATAGAAAAACTTGAGCCACAAATCATGAGCATGTAAACCACAAATGAAGTTGGAAAGAACCAAACTTGAAGTGATAATAACAATTATAAACCAGTAGCTTGGTAATACAAACTTGAAAAGACATGTTATTGTTGTTATCATACACTGATGATACATGAAACCCAATGCTAATGGAATACAATAGAATGAAAGCCCGGAAGAGCTCATTAGCTCGTCCATAGCATACAACCACAACAACTCTTGACTCAAAGTCTCGCTTGAAGGAGTTTATAATGAATTAATGATAATAACTATTTTGGAAATCCAACTTAAATAAGTGAAGAAAGAAACATTAGGTATCCTTATTAGGAAGAAGAAAGAACCATGCTTCATTTTGTTTAATCGACCACTAGAAATATGAGAATTGTTGTCAGAGATGAGTCCATTATCAATCAAAGGATTCATATCTTATTTTAGCAGACTTCTATGTTTTGTTTATTTTTATAGTTGAGACATTCATCCTTGAGGTCAAAAAAATTTCTAAAGACTAGCTCCCGTGGAAATCTAAGTATGTAATTATTCAAGATTGAATACAATAGATTTATTATTATTATTATTATTTTGTCTTTCAGTGGATGAAATCTTAAATTATTTTATGTTCATGGGAATTGACTATATTTTCTTATATTTAGTATCATTGTTATAGTATTTAATATTGATAATGTTGGTACAGATAATGGTTAGTCATATTTGTGATTATATCTTGAGTATTATCTTAATATGTTCCATTTATTATTTCCTATTTCTATGTAATTGTCATTCATAATCGTATGTGAATGGTTTTACCTTCATTCCTTTCTACCTTCTAATTTTTTAGGTTAGTAAACATAAGAAAATGGTGCTCTTTGTGAGAATATTTATTTTCTTATAAACAAATTCTTGAATTTTTCTTTATAATTTTTTATGGATTTCAATTTTAAATCTTGTATCCTAGAATTGTGAGTTGTTCATAAAATTGGATAAAACCTTAAATTAAAAACTTTCTCTAAGTGAGGGATACCCCTTCTCATTGCCAAAAACTTTTAAACGGGCTAAAGCGAGGAGTATATTATCCTTCATAGGGTGCCATGGTAATATTTTTATCCATATAAAATCCTTGAGGAACAACATAAGGTACCAAACTTTAGTAGTAATTTCAACTAGACCCTTATTCCCATCATCATGCACAACCCAAGGATTGTATCCCTTTCTCTACTCTACAATCCCGTGTGATACCCCACTTTCCTTTCAGGGGTCCATTATAGGTTGGCTAGGATGTCTCAAGGATATGGATCTACTAACTCTATCTTTTCTCATGGAGTGTATAAGTACCCTCAAAGCCTCACATTTAGGGAAACTTGTATTAAGAAATTCTCCCTCTATGGCTCCAACCTTCTATAAGATAATTAAAGGAGAATTGTTCACCCAAATTCCACCAAAAATTTCATGGGTTTCAAAAAGATATAGGGTTAAGGTGGCTTCTTATGTCACCTCCAACATACAATGGTAACAGTGGCAAGGAATCCACATTTTCTCACTAAGTTTAAAATTTTATATATGCATGGCCCCTTTTTGACACATGGTATTCATGTACCCCTTTCCCACAATTTATAGACTTAGGATAAAATCATACTTATGAATTATAAATTAGGAATATATTATTATATTCCCTTTCTTAGGTTTCTTTTTCTTATCTCCTTTCCTTAATCTCTTGACCTCCTTACTCTCTCATGGCATCATAGTCTGCATACTCATTTTTGTACATGGTCTATAGTGTTGATGTATTTTATTAATATATCTAAGTGTGATTATAATTTACATTGCTAGGTTGACCATTATTCTATCATATAGGATTTTCAAACTAATTTTACAAATGTACTCTAGCCCAAAATAAATTTATAAATTGTTGCCCTAAAACCATATGATCTTACTAACCTATATGTCATATGTACATATAAAACCTAGGGATTAACTCGGGGTATTACTTTCTCCTACCCCTTATTTATGGACAAGCCTTAGTGCATTATATGAAAATTCACAACCAAAATTCTTCATTTTAGGGGCTAATTTTCCATGCTTTTCCAAAAAAAATTATTTTCCAATTTCCATTTTTTCTAAAAATGATTAGCCCAAAAATTTTAGGATAAAATTACTTAACCTTAAAAATCGCCAAAATTTTATGCAAACTATATAAAATCATTATATATTTGAATATTTTTACAAAAATATGGCCAAATATTTTATATTTTGCATATTAGGGACCAATAAGATCCGTCAAGGTTTTTGAACTTTAATATAAATTTTCATCCGTAAATTTTTTCTTGATGCAATAAATTATGTGGTTGGGAATAGGAACATAACTTTTAAGCAACGATACATGAAACACGTTATTATGTGAATGGATGTAGGTGGCACAATCATGTTGTTGGAAATATGTTTTTCTATTGATGTCAGAGATAGGAGGAGATTACTTGTCTCAAATATCAATATTGGAAAATGAAATTTATTTGAAATATTGTTTTTGGACTTTTCATGCCCGATTTAGATACCTTATCTTTGAATGAATTTTTACTCCAATTAGATGGCTGAAATGGTAACACACGATATATAGGTTGAAATAATATTCTAAAACATTTCTAATGGTATATGGAACTCCTTCTATTTCCATAGGAATGAGAAGATATGAAATATTTCATTAGGATGACCCAATCAAAGTGCAAACAGACTAACCCAACTAGTTTTACAAGTGAGTTCCATAAGTGAATGTACAAACATTATAAATAAAGGGAATATGAGTTCACTTGTACCAAATCCAAGCAAGAAGATATCTAAGGCCACTAGAGGGGTTCATGAATAATTTTTTGAGTGATTCTTTAAGTCTAAAAGTGGAAGAAAAAATGTGATTTCTGGGGTGAGAATATCATCTTGAAATTTTCACTATAACTTTTCTTCTAGGATGTTTTAGAATGTGAAACTTGAAGGATTATACATATATATATATATACCATTAGATTGAATTCCATGCCCTGATTCACTGTAATTTTGAAGATATGGTATAATAATGTCATAGTTCTTGAATGCTCCTAAAATATTCTTCAAAATTGTTAGCTTGAACTTTTTGCTATAACTTTTATTATTGGATTTTTTACACCATGAAACTTGAAGGACACAAATATAATATCATTATGTACCTATAGTTATAATTACATACCCAATTTCTCTGCAATTTCGGAGATATTCTCTAAGGAAGTTAGGATTCCTGAATGCTCCATATAAATCTTCCTCAAACAAGTTAGCTTGAAATTTTTGCTATAAAATTTGTTATTGGATTTTTTACATAGTGAAACTTGTAAGCTATGAATATAATATCCTCATGTATCTGTGGTTCAAATTACAGAACTTGGTTTGGTATAATTCCACAGATATTCTCTAAGGAAGTTAGTCTTCCTAAATGCTCCTGAAATCTTCTTCAAATAGGTTAACTTGGATTTTTCGCTATAATTTTTGTTATGGGATGTTTCAAACTGTGAAAATGTAGATGATATAAATAGTAGTTCATCACATACATGTGGTTTAAATTACAGACCTTATTTTACTATATTTTCAGAGATATGCTCTAAGGAACTTAGGCTTCTCTAATGCTCCTAAAATCATCTTCAAATAGATTATCTTGATATTTTCATTGTAACTTTCTTACAAGGATGCTTCAAAATTTGAAATTAGAAAGAGACAAAGGATAGATTTCGTGATACTTTTGGTAGAAATTCCTGACCTTGGTTCTCTATAATTTTGGAGATATATTTCAAGTAAATTAGGTCTCTTTAATGTTCTCCAAATATGATTCAAGCATGTTAGTTTGTCATTTTTTCTATAAATGTATTTTTGAGATGCTTCGATTTGTGAAATATCAAGAATAGAGATAAGAGATATCGAGGTACTTGTGTCTTATATTTGGTTGCAGGGGTGTCTCAAATCCTCTTTCCTTGTAGTTGGTTGAAACATACATAGAGTCACATAAAAGATAATGGATATTAGTGGTTAAGTGTGATCCAAGCAAAACATTGTAATTGATTGAAAAAAATGCACAGAACAAACTAAACTGAACAATAAAAACAAGGACGAATTGTGAGAAAAAAATCGACAAAGCTAATGGGAAAAGGGCCCTATTTATTGATTGTTTGTAGAAGAGATACAATGGACTTAAAAGGCACTTGAAGAGAGACTAATGCAGTAGTTCTCAATGGATCATAGTAAGGAATTACTTTTCCAATATCCTTGCAAGATATCACTCTCAAAGAAGTAAAGAAAAAAATCTCAAACTAATGGAATCATCCTTACAATGTAATGCTTTTTTGCTAAGTGAAATTTTGGGTAGCATAAAATTGCTTAACATTGTCATGTGTTTGGTTCTCCAACCATCTGAATTTATAGAGTTTGAATCACTCCTTCCCTCCTTTGGCTCACTGATGAGAACATGACAAGGGGAAGGATAAGAAGATCCCTATGAGGGCTTCCACTCCTCCAATTTGAATTGAAGTGGCTCAAAATTAGTTACCTAATCTAGTATTGTTAAGGAGATTCAACCCCAATAATGCGATGCGGTCTCAGGATGTTGATTGTATTTTTTGTTGAAATTTTATCGCTATTAAAGAATTAATCTTGAGGTATCATTTAAACCTACCTTTGGTGCACCCATGAGGGTTAATTTTTTTAATGGAAGTTTGGAAAATATTTTTGTTTTCAATACTTATGATGTTTTTATTAGGAAATGATTCACTTGTACATGTTCTTTTCTGACTCTGAGTGTCATATATCTTGCACAAATTTTTGTATCATTTTTCAAATATTAATAGTTTCCCCTTGATGTATGAGATTAAGAGTAAGCATATAACCAGAATACATCATGTTTTGTGGTGCCTAACAATGAGTCATGTTGACTTCCTGAGAGAGAGTGTCTTATGGTTGAGAGGATAAGAAAAACCATTATTGGTTACTGAAAGAAAAACATGGTTGAAATAAATGTATATAAAAATAGTGTCTATACAAGACAAGCATGTCCTATGCTCATGAGCATGACTGTGACTGAGATATTACAAATACACAAGGTAATCCACTTAGATCAGTGTTCTAATGGCCAATGTGCTATCAAATGAAGAATATAACATATTTTACCCTTGGAGGCATCTCAGATAATTAGACTAAGTTGGGTTCCCCCATGCATCAGATACAAAGCACTATTAAAGGATGTGAAACCTAAGTACATGGGTCTTCAACTAAATGAGAGAAGTGTCATGGTCATGAAGTATGATACACCACTGATGTGAAAACTTATGCTAGTGTCGAACAATAGAGAGGTTAGTGAAATCAGTGGGAAATGATGTATCCCAGAGTTTTACTCGCGATTGGCCCAAATGTAGGGAAAAATCAAGGTATTGATTCGATTATGGAAAGTGGATGTTGAAGTCGAGAGAAAAGAAGCACCGATTATCTAGAAAATGGTTTTGGGAAATACATGTGAATTTGATGTGGGTATTGCATTAAAATGGGCCAAAATGCCTCATAAATAAGGTAAATAGTATAAAAGGAACATTAGGAACTACCCAAGGTTGGATCTATAAAGAAAATGGTGGAAATAAAAATACAACTTTGAAAGATAATCCCCTAGAATTAGGAAGACATCCAAGGGAGTTGTGTGATTTTTCCGACACGCGTGGTAATTGGTGGAAAATAATGATCTGGTGGGAATGATCTAGGTATGATGGAATAATGTGGATGGTGTAGAATGTGAGCTCCAACCAAGGGTGGTTAGGGACTGTTGCTAGGTAATTGACACAAAAATATGAGTGAGGGACCTTTTCCAAAAGAATATGTTTACACTTCCCAACATAATTTAAAAATGGTTTCAGATGTAGAGACACAAACACAGGTGCCCCAATGATATATTGGTCTGAATTATGGTGCTCGTGGGTAACTATAGAGGGTGGGGGCCTCATTAGCTAGTCTTGGTGTGAGGTGAGTGAAATTAATGTGTTAATGTAGATGGTCTAATGTAGCATAAGGGGATGGTTGGCCAAATGTAGAATTTGGTTGTGCATTTATGATAATCTGGAAAGAAAGATAAACTGGGAGGGGATGGTAAGAAAGAACTTGAAGAAAGAAAAAGTTTCTTAGCTTCAAAGTCATCCAAATGAATGGATCCCTATCCAGAAAAATGGTCATGGATATTGATAATATGAAGGGAACTACTTAATGGGGTGATCTATGTGGGTGAAAGCACTACCAACCAATGTGAAAATTTACTGAATGCAAGTGGAGGATGGTGGTAAACATGGCCCAAATGGGGGACCCTATGGTCAACTTAGGAGAAATGATGTCAGGTTATGAAATTTTTAAAAGGAAACATATCGTGCTAGTGGGGAGTGATATCTTAACTGCCAATTCTTGCCCAAGGATCCCTATTTTGATTTATATATGAAAATTTCCTACAACTTTGAAACCAAATCCCCAAGCGAAAGCATCATCATAAAATATATATGGTGAATTGTAGAAAAGATGATTAAAATGGAAGGAAGGCACACTTGTGAGTACTATGAGTGTGAATAGGGCCTAAAAGAAAGAAAAATGAAAATCTAAATGGAGAGAACCATGATGAAGAGTGAGATGTCATGATCCTAATGCTATTGAAAATTTATAAAATGGAGCTCCTGGGATCCCACACAAGTCTCTAGAAAATGACAAAAATGGTGTATATAAGCATAGTGGGGGCCATATTTCCCCCTCATTTGTACTTTGGTGACATGGAAACTCTGGTGGACCTGGTGCTTGTATGTGAGATTATGGTCACTCGAAGTACCCTATCAATGAGAAAGAGGAGATAGGCAAGTGGTACTAATCCCCCTTCGTGAATTCAATAAGCTAGGTTAGATAGGTCCTACAAAAGAGGATTGTATGAACCTTTTCAGGTCAAATCCAAAAACCTTCATGAGTGAATGCTTGAGAAATATGACAATGAGTTTAGAAAGGGCTATTGTTGGGAATGGGTCCCCTGGGGGTCAATTTTTGGGTTAAAAACCCAAGTTTTGGGCCGGAAGGCCCGAAGTTTGTATAAATAAATGTAAAGTCTTTGCATTTTGTGGTCGCGGAGTGCGAAGATATCTAAAGTCAAAAAGGGATTTCTACCCTTAATCTAGATAGGTCGTGTTGGTTTTGGAGATCCGCCCTTGGTCCATGGACCATCGGATTATATAAAAAGGAATGTTTAAAGGAGTCTAAGAAAACTAAGTCGAGGAAAGTAGAAGTACTTGATGAGTCTGTAAAGAGCTAAGAGTGGGAGTCTTAGCGTAGGAACAGGCTCTGCAACTAAGTGCTCAAAGGCCTAGGGTAGAAGTCTGCAGCTAAGTGTGCAGACCCCTGTAGCTATGTACGCAGGGCAGATAGAGTCTATATTGAGAACTCGAATCATCAATAAAGAGAAGTATTTTGAAATTACTGTGTACTTTCCATTTGTGTGTGCATTATTTTACTTCTGCTATGACTTATGCATTTATGCTATGTTGAATACTAGGGTTATGAATTAATGCTATATTGATGCACAAATCTATGTATTTCACTCTATCATATAAAGGCAAGTAAGAATATATGTTACGCGAAGATAATCATAATGCATGTTAAAGTTAAAAAATACTTAAGCTAATCTGGGTAGACACAGAAGGAAGGATAATTACAGAGGCGCATAAGCACCTGATCTATCTATTTATGGTCCACGAAGGAAGATCAGAGACTTTCACAGAGGCTCCAAGGATGAATAAGAAAAGTACATTGATAAGCCCTAAAGGGCTTAGCGATATGCATGGAGGCAAAGATAGGATCTAAAAACTGACATCACAACCATCTCAGCATGTGGAAACTTGGTTCCTGCATGGCCCCATACTACTTTGGGTGAAACTTCAGCCTACGCTCTGCAGATTGATGCCGAAAGGGCCAGTGGTGTAGGGATTTGCTTGGTTGCTTAATGTTGAACCTTAGTTAGGGACCATGAAGCCAACAAATGGTTCTGTTGCTTGGACTGGGATTTGCATAACAAGATGTGTGATGTCGCATCATTGGAATCCAATTAAGAAAGAGATCGAAAACTAGCTAGATAGAAATGCCCATGAATTCGCATTACAAGAGAGAAAGAATTCACGTTTGACGAAAGAACAGTGGTTGGACAAATATCTGTACACAGAAATACGCGAAATCTCCTTTTGTTCCTTCCCATTTGAGTTATAAGAGTGGATCGCGAAGTTGACAAATAGCCAAGGAAGGTGGAGGCTTAACAATTTTATTGTTGGGACACCGAGTTAGTGCAGATATTGGAAGCCCCTAAAGATAAGATCACATGCAATATCGACCATTGGCTCGACCGCATCATAGGAGGATTTGTGATAGAGTTTGCGGTCGATACTTCTGTCAGTTAAAGTGAAGTAGAGCACCGCTTGTTCAAAGGATTGCGAGGTAATTATTTGAAATCACTAAATACTTGGATTAAGATGCTCTTGTGTGAAAAGTGGGTCATGCAGTTACCTTGATGTTTGGAGCCTCGTGAAGTGGAATGTCTTTCAGGGATGGAGGAAGGAAAGGTCCTAAGTATATCCCACCGATTGAATCTCCTTTGAGTGACGACAAAGGAGTAGTGCAGTCTTCTCCACTTAGTGCTATTCAGATGATAAGACAAGGGTTTTCGTGAATACCTACACTGCCTCCATCCTCGTCCCATCCATCCAGACTACCTCCATCCTGACCTCCACCACTAGCCCCATCAACCACACCACCGCCATCTCCACCACTACTCAACATGGCGAACTTCGTAAATCTAGTTGTATTCAAGGGCATAGGGAATGAAGATCCGAACTAGTTTTGGTTCATCGCGAAGGCTGTGTGGGAAGCTCAGGGTATCACGGATGACCAAATGAAGAAAGAAACGCTAGTTGGTGCTTTACAAGACTTCTCACTAATGTGGTACATTAAGTACACTACTGATATCTTAACGTCCGCATTGAAATATATCCAGGCTGCGCTGAATAGAGAATTTAGTAGACCTAAGTCTTAAGCACAATCAATTGTGGGATACAAGGAGATCATGATAAAGCCTAGGGAGACGCCCTGGGATTTGGATCAAAGATTGAAGTGTATGATTCGTGAAGCCAACATGAACCTAACTGAAGGGCAGCACTGCGAATGGTTCATGGCCTCGCTTCTGCCCCACCTAAGGGTTGCGCTATCACGATAGAATACTGGGACCCAGGCAAAAGATCTGGAAATCATAATGAGACTGCATGAGACACCAATGCAGGATGCTAATTTGTGGGTTTAGAAAATTCATGCGTAGTTGCAAAACATTTGCCTTGAAATGAAAAGTTTGAAGAAATATAGAACAACTCTGTCAAAGGTGAGCGAAGAAGTTTGGTGCCTACAATGCAAAGGTCAGGGGCATGACAAGGATCACTGTCTAGTCTTTGCAAACTATGTTGCAGCAGGGAGACCAATGCCTCTAAGGCTGGAAGATGCAGTAGGGCCAAGTGCAGGGCCCATGCTATGGTGTGCCAGATGCTAAGTATCTGGGAAACATGTGATTGACAACTTCCATTTGCTGCAGAAATTGATATAGACACCAAAACAACTCTTCTAAAATTTATGTTAATCAGTAGGTCATGACAAGCGCAATTGTCATAACTACGAATCAATTATGGACAGGACACCTGCATACATGGTGCAGGAAGAAACGTGGCCTCCTAACCAAGGCATTGGGGAAACGCAAGGTGAGTATTAGGGGCGCGGCCGAGGCCGAGGTGGAGGGGGGCCTGGTGGAGGCCTGGGATAGCTTATTTGTTACAATTTTGGAGGACCAGGGCACTACATGAGAGACTGTCTGAATCCGATGCAACTGTCATACTGCTACTGTACTCATTTTGAAAATGCAACTGAGGATAGCCCTATATTGTTGGCTAAGATTCGCGAAAAGGGGGCATAGCCTCTGCAGTGAATGCAGAACCTCAAAATGATGAGGACTGAGCCTTGAGAGGAAGACCCTAAGGTAAACATTATGTTGTGGAGTGGAACGACAACTAGGGAGGATAAAGGGAAGTAGCCTGTAGAAGGTGAATGAGTCCGCAAAGCACCAGAATAGGAGACTAGGTTTGATTTGGAGCCCGCAAAAGAAACATTTATGGAAGCAAAGAAAAGCTTCACTAAGGCCTTTACATTAGGAAGTCAGGAGAAACCAGTTGAAGAAATGGACCCATCCATGATTACCACGTTCTCGAAGACCTGCATGAATCTACTCCACAATAGTAAGGCTGTGAAAGACCTGTAGGAACTGATTGATCTGTGCACTGGCAAGGATGGTGCTACTGGAAAACCACGCGTAGTTAAAAATCTTGGAAATCATAAGGCAAGGATTGGATGTGAGATGAGACTCACCGCATAGATAGGGGAATATGAAATGGACCAAGTTATCTAGGATCTGGGGTCTGACGTGAATGTTTTGCCAAAACAAACATGGAAAAGAATGGGGAAACATGTGCTCCAGTGGTCTCCAATCCAATTAAAGATGGCTAATCAACATAAAATCATCCCAATGAGGAGGCTGCAGTGGGCTAGCCATTGACATCAAAGGCACGAGTGCACTGGCATATTTGGAAGTAATAGAGATTGTGGATGATAGCAATCCCTACCATGCACTCCATGGAATCGATTGGTCCACTGACATGAATGGGGTAATCAACCTCAAGAAGCAAAAGATGATAATTGAAAAGAAATCGCTCCAAGTAGTGGTGCCACTGGGTCCTATAAAAGGACCATGCTATACATTACCAATCTACGATTATGAAAGTGATGGCGATTTGGACCAGATTTACAAGATAATGGTGTGAGAGCAGGATCAGGTAAATCTGACAGTAGATGGATGTATTACATGGGACCACGAGAGTTCCTACACATCATATTTTGATGAAGAACTAGAGCATTACAAAAACTCACTACATGAAGTAACTACGCTATGTTGTAATATGATGACCAAGTCATTGCACTGTGTATCATCAGAGGCAAGGAATCTGCCTCACTATGATGGGCTAACTGACGTTTATCACTTTTTGGATGAATTTGAAAGAGAAATGTTGGCTTGAGGGGGCTTGACCTAGGTTCAGAGCTAATTAGCCAAACAGATCCCTGTACTACTGGCCCTTTTAGCAACAACGAATCGCAAACTGAGGTCTCACCAAAAGCAGTATGGGGGGATGCTAGAACCATGTTTTGGCACCCTAGAGATGTCAGAGGGGTCAGTTTAGTCCAACTGTGAATACCTTCGCGCAGGTTACTTCGCGCATTGTCCTAACCTGCAAGGTCTTCACGATCTTGGCTTGAGGGGGCCTGACCTAGGTTCAGAGTTAATTAGCCAAACAAATCCCTGTACTACTGTCCCTTTCAATAACAGCCCACGGATCGCAAACTGAGGTCTCACCAAAAGCAGTATGGGGGGATGCTAGAACCAAGTTTTGGCACCCTAGAGATGTCAAAGGGGTCAATTTAGTCCAACTGTGAATACCTTTGCACAGGTTACTTCACGCGTTGTCCTAACCTGCAAGGTCTTCGCGATCTGCTACAATCACCTTCACGTAGCCCTAACCAGGAGTTGAGGTGCTTTCACGCTACTAGGGCAACGATATGTTCTACTTCCCCAAGTTATACTGTGGATGTTACTTATCTTCTTATAACAATTAGTTATCTTCATGTAAATAGATACTTTATCTTATATTTACTTTATCAACACGTTCATATAAGTTCACGAATCATATAAACAATAGAAATGCAATTTATATCTGATACATTCAATGCACAAACCAGGAAAAAGATACACATAAATGATGTAAAACTTCTCTTTATTGATTCTCCAAAGGTTACAGACTCAACTCACCCTGTGCACTCTGCTGTGGATTACTAGGCCTATGTGCACTCAGCTGAAGAGCCTTCTCCTACTCTATGACCCAAAGACTAGACTCTACACTTAGATTAGACTCAAATCTTCATCTATTACCCATTGATTCTCTTCTTCCCTTACAACTTAGAGCCTCACTCTATTTATACAATCCCATGGTCTGCGAACCATGGGTAGATTTCTAAAGCCGACATTATATTACAAAAATGAGGGCAAACAACCCTATGACTCAGTTACAATCTTCGCGCTCCGCACCCACAAAACGTGGAGTCTTTACATCAGATTTGGTCAAAATTTGGGCTTTAAGCACCAAAAATTGCCTTGGGGATCCCGCACCCAACAAGAAGTGTCAGAGAAGCATTACTTCCAAGCCTTGGATTGGGCACTGTGCACTATGCCCACAAGATGGTGGGGTACACACAAGGATAATTTCAGTGATTGGCACGACTATGGGAGGATGATGAGAATACATTTTGGACAGTGGAAAGTATGGATGATAGACAACTATGATGGAAGGGATGATCCATGTGATCACCTAGCCAAATGGGCTAAGGCTTATGGAGCAGAGCCCCAACCTGAATGGGTGCATCTGTTTTGTCATACCAATGAATTGGTACTTGGAAACAGAGCTCTACCATGGCACTGAAGAATGTGACATCTTGCACGAGGGGTTTATAATGATGTTTAGCTTTGAGGATGGGTTTGACTGTATTGACACAACGCTACAAGAGGTTAAAGCAGTGATATTTAGGATACCGTAGGATCCTTTGGACCTGATTCAACCTGATTGGACTACCTAGCTGTGCCATAGACTGGAATGCTATAATGTGACCACTGAAGAAGAAGATGAGCATCCCAGAAAGATTAATATACTGGAAACTCAGGGTCACCGCGAGGTTCAAGGACCAAAGATAGAGGATCCAGACATAACCACACCACTAAAAACTAGACAGGTCAATATTCCTACAGAAGCAAAGCTGAAATTTGTGAAGATTGGCGACTATTGGGATGACGCAATAGTAGATAAGGTCGTTGCATTCCTCTGCGAATATCAGGATTTATTCCCCACAAAGTTTTCTGATCTGAAGGGAATATTAGGAGACCTGGGTGTCATGAAGATCACCCTGAAACCAGACGTGAAACCTATGAAACAAAGACCTTACCGCCTTAATCTGAAGCATAAATAAAGAGCCCATGTGGAGTTAGATAATATGCTTGTGGGAGGTATTACTGACCCTATAGAAGAATCTAATTAGGTAAGCCCACTAGTGGTTCAGGAAAAGAAACATAAAGAAGAAATAAAGATATGCATGGATCTCTAGAAATTGAATGACGCTTGTGTGCATGATCCTTTTCCAACCCTGTTCACTGAGAAGGTCCTGGATAATGTAGGTGTCCAAGAAGCATACTCTTTCACTAATGGGTTCTCTGGGTACCATCATATCAAAATCGCGCCTGAGGATAGAAGCAAGATGACCTTCGTGACTCAATGGGGATGTTTTCAACACATCGTAATGCCTTTTGGGCTGAAGAATGCACCAGTAATATTTTTGCGAATAGTCATTACGGCATTCAAAGAATTCATTCATAAATTTATGGAGGTATACTTTGAAGATTGGATAGTGTTTGGATTGGTCAAGTTCCGTGTGGCAAGTCTTTGCTTGATTCTAAATACATGTTAGAGATACTAGATTGCACTCAATCTGAAGAAGTGTCTATTTTATGTCCCTTTTGGGATCCTATTAGGTCATGTGGTATGCAGACAAGGATTGATGGTAGACCCCTTAAAGATCGCGATGATAATCAACTTGGAGGCATCAAGTAATGTGAAACAGCTACGCGCAACTCTAGGGCATACCAAATACTATAGGAAGTTCATCAAAGAGCTATGCTGAGATCATCGTGCTTATGGAGAAATTGTTGAAAAAGGCTACGTTCTGTTGGAATGATCAATGTCAGAAGAGCTTGGACATGTTGAAAGAGAAAATGGTCACCACGCTGATCCTAGTCTTCCCAGACTGGAAGAAGGAATTTCATGTGCATGTGGACACATCATGTATTGCACTAGGGGTCGTTTTGACACAGGACGGTGAGGGAGAACTGGATCACCCTATAGCGTTTGCAAGTAGGAATTTGTCTAAAGTAGTGAAAATTATTCCACGACAAAGCGCGAAGGATTAGCTATGGTGTATGCACTCCAGAAGTTTAGGAACTAGTTTTTGGGTAGACACTTTAAGATGTATACGAATCATTTCACGTTGAAGTACCTAGTCAACAGGCCTTTGTTGGGGGGGGGGAGATCTAGGTGGTTGTTGTTGTTTGAGGAGTACGACTTTGAAGTTATTCTAAAGCCAAGACAACTGAACATAGGACCTAATCATCTATCGCACATTGAAATGGGAGAGGAACCTACTAATTTGTTGGATGGGTTGCCTAATGAGCAGCTCTTTATGGTACGTGTCACAGATAGTCACTTTGATGATATCATCCGCTTCCTGACGACATCATCAGCTCCAGAAGGTTATACAAGTCAACAGAAGAAGGAACTGGTAGTCAGTGCATTAGACTTTTCTATCATTGTAGGGCACTTGTACAAAATGGGGTCACACGAAATATTGCGATATTATGTGCCTAACTTTCAACAAAGCAACATCCTCGCTAAGGCTCATGGAGGAGCTGCAGGAGGACATTATGTAGGGAAAGCAACAATGCAGAAGATTCTACGTGTCGGGTTGTGGTGGCCAACCCTGCATAAGGATTTGAAAGCATATTGTAGGGCATCTAACACATGTCAAAGGACTGGCAGGTTGTTGCAGAGGGATGAACTGCCTCTAATATCACAAGTGACATTAAAACCATTCAAGAAATGGGCGATTGACTTTGTGGGTCCAATTCAGCCTCAAGGAAAGAAGACAAGTGTACAGTACATCATCAATGTGACTGAGTACTTAACTAGGTGGGTGGAGATGTAGCTTGTGAAGGACTGTACAGGTGCAACAACAACAAAGTTTATTTTTTATTATTTGTTGAAAAGATTTGGATTTCCAAAGATGTTGATGATCGATCGCATATGCACTTTCTTAACGAAACAATTAGTGCATTGATAGAATAATTTCAAGTGTATCATAAAAAAAGTAAGCCTTATCATCTGTAGGCTAATGGGATGGTGGAAGCATTCAATAAGATACTAGAGAGTGTACCAACAAAGGTCTGCAATGCTTAGAGAAATGACTGGGATGTGCCCATACCCGTAGTGCTATGGGCCTACAGAATGACTTACAAGAAGCTGATTAAGAAAACACCTTGCAGACTCGTTTATGGAATAGAAGTTGTGATGCCAATGGCATACATTGTACCTAATCTACACATAGTGGCACTCATAGGAATGGCAGACCTTGGATCCCTAGATGAGAGGCTCACACAACTAGCAGAGCTTGAGGAGGACCGATTTCTTGCTAGATTTCATCAACAATTTCAAAAGGAGCGCAAAAAGGCATGGCACGATCGTCACATCAAACTCCGCACCTTCAAGGTAAATGATCTGGTTTTGTTATATGACAATAAATTTCATAAATTTCCAGGGAAATTTAGGATGCACTCGCTAGGTCCATATGTTATCAAGGACATTATTGATGGTGGAGAAGTTTAGCTGGTCAAATTGAATGGAGAACCCTTCCCAAGGAAGGTGAATGGTAGCTGATTGAAGCCATACACCAGTGATCCAGCTAGGTGACTATGTGAGGGAAGCATAGTCTTAATGCTCTAGGCAGCTGAAAGGAAGCATAGGAATATAAACTACACTTCACGGGTTGGAGAGCTACGCGATCGGGAAAATTTGCGAAACAAAGATATGTCATAAAGCTTGCAGAAGCGCATAGGGAGCTATGCTACCAAAGGAAAAACTACACATGGTAGCTGGAAAGTGACCGTTAAAATCAATGTTCATGTTTTAATGATGAATTATGGACCAAATCTTTGAAAATTTTATGCCAATCTAGCATTAATGAACGAATTTTGGGGGGAAATGGTTGGATTTGAATTTGAAAGTGCCTATAAATTACAGGTGGCTACCTAGTGAAAAACACTTCGCATTTTGAGAATTGAGTTGTTGAGCTTTCAAGTGCAAATGAATTGTGAAACCTTTGAATTTTTGCTAGCAAGTTCTATATTTTAGACATTCCCACACGCAACGCAGGAGTTGTTGCATAGCATCATGTCGATGCCCATAGAATCTAGGAGCGTTGAAGCAGTGACAGCTGAGGGATTTATTCCACAGGTGGTTATGGCAACAGAGGGAGCTACCCTGGAAGTTACGCCTACCCAAGAGGGGCCAAAACCAAAGAAGGAAAAGCAGAAAATGTCGTTGATGGTGCATGCATCACCTAGGAGGCAACCACAGTCAGGAAAACCCACCGCGCAAGGAAAGCCCAAAATGATTGACCTAGGGCTGGAATAAGAGTTCTTCTGGATCTTGATGGAAATGAGCATACATATGGCCATCAATCACAAGTCGCGGTTAACACCGATAAATTTTGAGAAGTTACAGGAATACGTGGAATTCGAGGTTGAATTCCACCATGTGTCAATACTAGTGCAGAAGGACCCTGAGCAAAAATGGCATGACCTGCCATCCTTAGCCACAGATGATGAAATTCCAGCAGTCCTCAAGTATTGGCCGATAGGTTGGTGCAATGCTACGGACTCGACAGTGGGGTCTAGCAAGACCGCCGCGTAGTGGAAGAAGGAAGAAGCCAATCTGAGGATGGAATAGCTAGCCGCGAAGAGGAGAAATGAGGCTAATGACAAGGCCAAGTCAGAGTGCACTGATGCGTAGCAATTGAGTGGATAGGCAGACGAAGAAGAACGCGACTCTGACTGGAGTCAGAAGTCGCCTTCCCTAGAGATCGAGGAAGAGGATGATTAGAAAAATCAAGGAGGAGTGGACCTGGATGACTTTGTTTTGCACCAAGTGCACCAAAGATCCAGAGAAAGTAGGGCCACGAAAGAAATCCAAGGTTAGCAAGATGTCTTTGGACTCGATCACCCTAACAGAGGGGGACTTAAACGACATAGGTGATATGGTGCAGTTTGCCAGTGTGGAACTACTGCAGCAGTTTGAACAACAACAACACCAAGAATTGGGAGCTATATAGATGGGTCTGTGCAAGCTATAGATCTATGAATCATAGATACAGACCAACGCGGTGTTAACCAACTTGGTGCCCAACACCTCAGAAGTTGTAGGGATGCTGCGCGGAAGGGATCCCCGAGCAATAGTGCTGCCGGATGGAGCACTAACAACAGAGACTGAAGCTGACAGACCCGTTGTCAGCGAACTCAAGAGGGTTGGACTCAACTTGGTTGTGCTTCTGAATGTGGCACTTTACCTCTTGTAGGACGGCGTGATGGCAGAACTTCAGGCCCACGAACAGCGTGTGCTACAGGTGATCAGCAAACAAACGGTCAACAATGCCCAGCTAACCATGCAGAGAGACTTCACCCTTAACCTTGTCAAAGACATTATAGACAAGAACCAGTGCATTACAAATGTCATAACTGAGGCGTGCAGGATTGTCCTAGAGTTGGGCATTCTTGAGGATGAGCCAATCAATGTGATGGTTCAGAAGCTTGCTACTGTAGTTTAAGATGCACAAACTAAATTGGCAAAGGTTCAACTGTGTTTGAACCTCAAAATTGTAGAATTGTAGTTGAAGGCCCAGTCTTCGACTCCACTAGTGATCAAAGTAGTGTGAGACCATTGTGAAAGACGCGGTAAAAATAGTGGAGAGCATAGTAAAGGATTGTACCACGCTTTTCAACCAATCGCTTGAGGTAGTCACCTTCCTACAAGAATATCCTACAGTATAGTAGTTGGAAAAAGAAGCACGAGAGTTGCAGTAGTGCCATGATGAAGTCAAAGTGACAGTGCACACTGTCACCATCACAGAGAGGTTAGCTAAGCTGTAGGAGGCCAAGGCATTGAAAGAGCGGGTAGATGCAGCTCAACACAAGGAAGCCATGCTGAAGGCTTGCCTGAGGCATTAGTTGTACGAGGCCTACTTCATCACAACCACTATTTAAGGCAAGCTAGCTAGTCTAGAGGAGACTCAGCAAAAGATTAAGTCCAACAACGTAGGACCAGCAACAGAGCAGTTGGTCAAGGTGATTAAGTAGGCGGCAACAAAATATTCCACCAAGGTAGTAGTCATCCAAGTCAAACTAGGAGGTCTTCACGATAAGATATTTGCACCATCTGAGTGACTCAAGGGCAAGTCACCATGTTTGTGTTGGGGGCCTGTTGGGAGCGGGTCCCCTGGGGGTCAATTTTGGAGTTAAAACCCAATGTTTTGGGGTAGAAATCCCGAAGTTTGTATAAAGATATGTAAAGTATTTGCATTTTGTGTTCATGGAGCGTGAAGATATCTAGAGTCAAAAAGGTTTTTCCACCCTTAGTCTAGATAGGTTGTGTTGGTTTTGGAGATCCGCCCTTGGTTCGCAGACCATGGGATTGTATAAAAAGAAGGTCTTATAAGAGTCTAAGAAAAGTAAGTCGGGGGAAGTAGAAGTACTTTATGAGTCTATAAAATTCTAAGAGCGAGAGTCTTAGCGTAATAAGAGGATTTGCAGTGGAGTGTGCATAGGCCTAGGGTAGAAGTCCGCAATTGAGTGTGCCAACCCCTGCAGCTGTGTGCAAGGCAGATAGAGTCTGTATTGAGAATCCAAATCATAAATAAAGAGAAGTATTCTGAAACTACTGTGTACTTTCCATCTATGTTTGCATTATTTTACTTCTACTATGAATGATGCATTTATGCTATGTTGAAAACTCGAGTTATGAATTAATGCTATATTGATGCGAAAATCTATGTATTTCACTCTGTCATATGAATGCAAGTAAGAATATATGTTACGCGAAGATAACCGTTATGCATTTTAAAATTTAACCAATAATTAACCTAATTTAGGTAGAAACATAAGTAAGGATAATTACAGAGGCACGTAAGCACCTGATCTATCAATTTAGGGTCCATGAAGGACGATCAGAGACTTCCGTAGAGGCTCCAAGGATGACTAATATAAGTACATTGATAAGCTCTAAAGGGCTTAGCAATTTGCACGAAGGCAAAGCGAAGGTCTAAAAACCAACATCACAACCATCTCAAGGTGTGAAAACTTGGTTCTTGCATCCCCCCATACTGCTTTAGGTGAGACTTTAGTCTCTACTCCGTAGATTGATGTCGAAAGGGATAGTAGTGTAGGGATTTGCTTGGTTGCTTAATGCTAACCTTGGGTTAGGGCCCATCAAGCCAACAGCTACACATTCAAGATGGTATCATGGCTATATTGAGAATATGCTTGAGGGTTCTTGATGGGACCCTCATAGGTAAAGTAATGACAATCACAAGATTGATCACAGATGTAGGGTGAATAGGCATGACAACCCTCACACTTGTGGGGAAGATAGTCACAATGATGATCATGGTTTTTCCTTGCATAGGCATGAGCATATGTGTATGAATGATAGCTAAACAATCATGCACCCATCACCACTAGGTAAGAACTAGCCACTAGGGTATTCCTAATAGGGTTTTTTCTTTTCTCTCTAAAGTAAACCCTACCTTATAGGATGGTTGGGTGCCATGAGTGATACTAGTCGAGGTGACTGATAAAACAGCATGTTGATGTGTAGGCTCAACAAACTTTGGTAGGGTGGGGGATGTTGAAACTCATATATAACCCCTTTATCCAATAACAGGAGGAGTTCTTTTGGTTTTTTATCAATTGGTGGTGCTCTAATCGAGAGGCGTTTGTAATTTGAGGCACATATTACTGATATAGGTGGATACCAATATTTATTTTGTGATCAGAGTAGTGCCATGTAGAGAGGTGCTACCGATCAATCCTCCCAAGAGTGGGATTCAGTTTTTGGCTGACTAGTATTGTGTCCAAAGCTTGGTTAATTTCAAAGGCATAAGGATCGACTATATTTTGGACTAGAGAATTTAGGCGTCAATAACTACGATTTTCTGTATTTTTTCTACCTTCGGCTATCAAAGGATTGTAGGGATCTTGATTGGCATACTTGAGTAGGTACGCTAATGTACTTTCTTTGACTAGGAATGGGTTATGCACCAAGATGACTGACCAGCTGAACTGGGTGGCATATAGGCGCCTTCGTGTCTTCAGTTATGGGACAATCATCTATAGTTTCTTATATAGATGTTTGATTCTAATTCACTACATTATTCATGTGGATCTGAAGCCACCCTATGAGCCATAGATTCATGGATTGCACCAATAATGTCGCAAGTAGGAAGAAAGGTGATTAGTCACTATTGGGGATGATTATTGTATATCGAATCGACAAATGTATGAATTTCAGGGATGACCCAAACATGAAATTTCCCCCAAGTGATGCTTGGGCTCTAGTAGTTATGTTTTTATACATGTTATTGCATATACTTTAATTTATTTGTATACCCATGATCTATATCGTTTGTGTATTAGTGATTGTTATGAAACCAGCTCACAAAAAGATAGTAAAAGATAGATGAACACCTTATAAATCAGCCTCTTCGAGGGGTAACCTCCTTTACATTACACAAAATGAACAATTCTTGCAAGATACAAATGACAAGACCTCCTTTCTATATATAGGATTCTAAGGGGTCATAATATAATCAAAGCCGACATAACAACAATAATGTAAGGGCACAATATAACAATAGTGGGCTTCTATGGGGCACAATAATAGCAATATGGGGACTACATGGGCACAAAAACATAATAAGGGAGTTGTACTAATAACAATAAGGGGTTACACTAGTAGGGACCTAACATGCCCCTCTCCTTAAAAAAGTGTTGTTCTCAATGCTTGAGTAGTTCTTGATGCTTCTGTATAAAATTCTTGTCCTCCCATGTGGAATTTTCAGTGGGTAAGTTTTTCCACTTATGTGATACTCCAAATTCGTAGCTTCCGGGTTCCTTTTTATGTGACTGCTCCAAGTTCCAATATGATTTTTCCTTCCTCGTCAAGTTCTAAAAATATTGTTTGAATTGGGACCTTCTGCAACTTTTGAATGAGTGGTCATAGTTCTTTGTCCTTCTTCCATTCCTCCTTGCTTCGTTTATCCAATTTGGTTGGATAACAAAAATAGCACAAAAAAATGCTTCCACATCCTCATCCTTTCTTGAGAGTGCATCTGCAACAAAATTTTGCTTCCCTTTTCTGTAGATGGTGTCAAAGTCATAACCCAACATATTTGTGACCCATTTTTTCTAGTCTTCTAAAGATAATATTTGTTCTAAAAAGTATTTAAGACTATCATGATTGATTTTTACCTTGAAGTGTCTTCCCATTGGGTAAGGTAGTCGTTTCTTATGTGCATGTAGTATTGCCAACATTTCCTTATCATAAATAGCTTGCTTGAGATGTAGCTGTAAAAATACCCAATCACCTACATCAAATTTGTTTTTACCATGATGTTGATCAACCTGTTGTTTCATTCGATTCTGCACCAAAATGGCATTATCCTTTAAAAGTTGGAGAACTTGTTGTTGATGCTTGATGTGATCTTTCACTGCTTGAACATTTTTCTTCTTCATATGTCCTTCTATCTTGAGAATTTGAGTAGTGGTAATTTCTTCCAATGCTTTACAAGATATGGTTAGATTCATTTCTTGATGTTTGATGTGATCTTTCACTTCTTGGACATTTTTGTTCTTGGTCTGTCCTTCTATATCGATAGTTTGAGGAGTAGTAATTCCGGCCAATGCATTACAAGATATGGTTGGATTCATTTCTTCTTTCTCAATGTGATCTTTCACTTCGTGAACCTTTTTATTCTTGATATGTCCTTCTATCTTGAGAGTTTGAGGAGTGGTAATTCTTCAAAATTATTTACAAGATATGGTCATATTCATTTCTTCTTTCTCTGGGGTTGGTTCTTGGTGTATATCCTCTTCTTTTGATGTTTTTTGATCCTTTTCTTCCTCCTATTCTCAATATTATGTAAAATAATTTCTTCTCAGCACACTTATGACCTTTAGTGCATTTGCTATCACAATTGTAACAAAGCCCTTTTTCTCTTTTTTCTTCCAATTTTTGTGGTGTAAACCTTGTAAGTTGTGGAAGGCTAGGAGAAAAAACACTTCCATAATTATAGTCGTGAGTGGTGGGATTCCTTGTCTCCATAATTTCACTTTCAATTTTTCTTTCCCACCTGAATGACTTCTCTAATGAATTAGGTTTGCAAAGACGAACCTCATGTTGAATGTTATCCTTTAAAGTACCTATGATGACATCAATCCTTTGCTTCTCTAGAATATCATTTACCTTTATATTCAATTTTTGAAATTCCTCAATGTGCTCTACCATTGAATACTTTTGTTTGAGATTTATCAATTGACTAAAGAAGGTGTTTCACTTTGTATACTCATAATGTGCTATCATTTCCTCCGTGAAAATTGACCATGTGACAAGTGGTTTACGAGAACAAAGTCCTTTATACCATAAAAATTGATTCGGTTCTAAATAATTAGATGAAAAAAATACCTTTTGTAATAGTGGTACACCATGTAGATAAAATTATTTCTCCATCTATAGTATCCAATTTACTAGATCCTTGCCATCAAACTTCCTCATCTCCCTTTTGCTTGATTTTAGGATCTCAATCTTGAAATTACTGTAACTTTGTACTTTTGGATATTTAAGTTCTGTAATTTTGGTCTATAATAGCCCTCTGAGTCATCTTTCTAACCCCACAATTTTGATCAAGATTGGATTCTCCAAGGAAGAGTTATGCCAAATATCCCACGGTGACCTACATATAGACTTCTTTAGTAGAGCGAAATTGTATGACGTGTCACGGGTCACTGTTTCAACCTTAGATTCTAAAAAGGGTACCGAAAAAACTGCAGTTTGTGCTCTTTCTGTAACTTTTTTCTAAAATTCAATCTGATGCTCAGAGAGAAAGTTATGACGATCTTCCCAAGCTGACCTATTTGGAATGTAATTCGAGGGTCTCCAAAAACCCTAACTTCCTCAGATTATGTCTCTTAAAATATAGCTCGAGTAGATCCTAAATTCAGAGCCAAGCTTCAAACCGATCTTTTCTCAAATGGGTTTTTTTTAGCTTCTACATCTTTGTAGCGAAAGAGTTATAGTGAAAAATCCACACTGACCTGTTTGGAGCAATGAAACCCTAGAATCTAAAGTTTTGATACCAAATGTTATTAAACCGGCTCGCAAAAAGATAGAAAAGATAGATGAACGCCTTATAAATCAACCTCTTCAAGGGGGAAACCTCCTTTACATTACACAAATGAACAATTCTTGGATGATACAAATGACAAGACCTTCTTTCTATATATAGGAGTCTAAGGGGTCATAATATAATCAGAGCCGACATAACAATAATATTGTAAGGGCACAATAATAACAATAGTGGGCTTCTATGGGGCACAATAATAACAATATGGGGACTACATTGGCACAACAATATAATAAGGGGGTTGTACTAATAACAATAAGGGGTTACACTAGTAGTATAGGAACATAACAATGATTGGCATGTTTCTTGTAGATGTGGGACCTAGTAGGCATGACCATGGGATTCTGAGAGACAGGAGTAAGTTTGTATGGGTAGAAAATGCAGGGAAGAGGTGACCTTGGGATAGGGCCATAGAGGAGTGCCCAACTCATAGCTGGTGAATGCAAATAGGTGGGTTTCCGCAAGCTGAGGGGGATGAGAGGGTTGTTCTTCGGGAGGATAACAAGAGGCTTTAGGCCCAGTTCATGGCCATAGAAGAGAGGATAGGGGATGTTTATGAGAGTGATATTGATGCCTAGGCAGGGATAACACACATTTTGATCTTTTATCCATATGGAAAATTGGAATTATCAGGAAAGGATGTGATTGGGTTAGTGACCCTAAAGGATAGAGGGTGGTGGACGATCTTGCAGAGGGTGGTAGTTGTAGTGGCTACAACATATTTGTTGTTTTCCCCAAGGAAGGGGGAAGTATGTGGGCCTCTAGTATTTGATGCAGGAGGATATGAGCCTAGTTGATGGCCTCAATTTTTTTTATGATACTAGGGGAAGCACCGACTATGAGGATGCTCCCCTCTTTTTGTTTGTTTATTTTTTTATTGGTGATAGCCTTGTGATGTACACCGACACTATTTTTTGATATACATATATATGAGGGTGTTTTTTATGGCTCTTATGGTGTACCTTATGTGTCTCTTATGTGTGATGTTTACCTAATGATGTATTTTTATGGTGTGTATCTCAATGATGATTTGTATGTAACAATATCCAATCTAAGATTTGGTTAGAAATGATGTTGATGACATGGTTTTTGATGCCTAGGGATATGTGAAAAAAATAATATGATGAAAACCATTTACTAATAATAGGCCATGAAGATAATTTTGGAAGAGGAAAGAGTTACAAATTTGAAACATATGGTTTAATTACATGGTGACTAGTTGGGATTCAAGGAACAAACACAAATGACAGATACCTAAATAGGATGCATCAACCAAGAGACCAATAAAAATATCATGTTATGATTGATTATTAGTGGCTGAATCAATGTAGACACCATTCTAATGGAGGATGGTCTGATCAGGAGAGTAAATGGCCCAAGTTTTTGCAACGAGATTTTATGACCATAGAGAAGTACCATCAATGAACTAGTGGTAATAAGTTGGTGGTTTATCCATCTATGACACACAAGATGAGTATAGTTTGGGGTAAATTAAAGATGAGTGAATCATATAAATGTAATTCATGGTACACATCAACATCATAAGGTGAAATGTTGTGTTTGGTTAAGGGTGAAATTTCTTGAGGTAGATCCCATTAACAAGGTCACTAAGACATGTTTTGTTAGGCTCTTCTAACATGTATGCACATTTAAGAAGGTAGTTTTTAATGGTGTAAGGTCTCTTTCACAAGTTTTCAAACTTTCCTAGTCCTAAATCTTCATTTGAAACATCGTAGTAGAGGACTAAATCCCCATCATTAAAGGAATGAGGGGTGACATTACCATTAAAAGAGGTTTTGGCTTGTTTTTTATTAGCTTCGTTTTTCTAGTGAGATTCTCCGCAATATTCATTGACATGTTCTAATTGTATTGGTCATTTCTTGAGGGGAGTAGTATCAAGGAGAAGTTTTATTGTGGTGTGCAGCATGGGGATATTGCATTCAATGGGAAGTATGACTTTGACTCTATGTACTAGATGGAAGGGTGTTACTAGAACATGTGGATATTTTGAGCGATGAGCAGTATGCCCATGGAGCAGAGAAAAGCATGTGATTCTAGTTGGTTTTTTTCTTTTTTCACAATATGTTATAGCATGGTTTTGAGGACCATGTTAATAGATTCTACCTGGCCATTTGAATGGGTGTAGTATGGGGAAGAAAACTCGTATGTGAAACCAAAGAGATGAGATAGTTCTTAGAAGACCTCCTTTTCAAAGTGTTATATGTGGTTATACATAAGCTCCCTGGGAATTTCAAATCACATGATGATGTAATTGAAGAAAAAACAAGCAGTGGCATCAGGGGTATTATTGAATGTGGGCATTGCTTTAACCCACTTAGTGAAGTAATCGACTACAACTACTATGTCCTTGTGGTAATTCTAGGATGGTAGGTTGCAAGGCATGAAATTGATGCCCAATACACAGAAGGGGTCTATAGAAATAACCAATTGTAAGGGAGTAGGAGGTACTTAAGCCTTTCTAGCATATAATTAGTAGTGTTTACATCGATTGACATCTTGAATACAGTAAGAAAGAGTGTGGGCCAAAAATAACCATGCATAGAATATTTTTGGCAGTGTTTATCCATACTAGATGGCCACCACATGATCCATTATGGCAAACATTAAGAACTCATTCTTCCACCTCTTCGATACAACGCATCCCCTATAATGAGATATCACGGGGATTGGTGGCAAATGCACTATTGGTTATTGAGGAGAAAGGTTAGAATTGAAATTTTGAGTTTCAAGGTAGAGTAAAATGTCTCCATACCAAGAGTGATCAATTGATATGACAAATAAGTGTTCATAAAGGAAATAATTGCTCACATGTGACCCCAAGTATCTATTGGTAAATCGATGATAAATTCAACAAGAATAAGAGCCTTCATGATTTTAGGGGAAGCAAACTAAAGATCATAGCAATCCGTCACGCATACTTAAGGTTCATCATGCCACGTGTGAGCAGGTATCACATGGGATTAGTGTTAGAAAATATTGTGGTAGTTCACAGGACGATGTGATGTTGAAGATTCTACATGGAATATTCGAGGGCTAAGTGGATATTTTCCACTAGCTCATAATTTAAATCAAGGCCATTTAGGATTTTGCTAACATAATAGATGACATGTTATTTATTATCAATGCCTTCTTGGATGAATACTCTAGTGATGACTACATCAACAGATGAGAGGTAGTGGGTGTACACCTTATTATGGTCAAGTGGGCTTATTAATGCTTCTTATGACAACTCGTCTTTCAAATACTCAAATGATTGTTGAGCTTTCTCATCCCATTAGAACAGGACATCATGTTGGAGAAGGTGGAGAAAACCATGGGTGCATGTGGCATAATTGGGAATAAAATGGTTCAAGAAGTTGGATTTACTCTGCAAGCTTGAAACTGCTTTAAATTTTGAAGTGGGGGGATCTTGCGAATGGCTTTCAATTTAATGGGTCAACTTTGATCCCTTGTTAGTAAATGATCAATCCCAATAGGAATCTTGCATTCTCATAGAACACGAACTTGAGAGGGTTCAAGCATAAGTTGTATTAGTGAGAGCGTTAGAAAATGATGTGAAGATATTTGATGTGGTCTGAACGCTTCTTGGAATGAATGGTAATGTTGTCCTAGAATGCTAACATGAGATGAGCCAACTCATACAATATGTAGTTCATGGCCTAATGAAATGTGGCTCAAACATTTTTGAGACCAAAAGGCATGACTCAATAGGAAAAGGTGCCCTGTGGTGTGGTAAATTCATTTTTGTACTAATCATTGCGTCAGATATGAATTTGATTGTAGCCTCAAAGGCCATGCATAAAGAATAAAGCCTCATGTCATGCATAGGCATTGATGACATGATTGATGAATGTGGTGGGATAGTTATTTTTAGGGAATGCTTTATTCAAATTTTGAAAATAAGTACAGGCTCGAATGGTCTCCTACTTTTTAGTAATAGGAATAGAGTTGGAAAGCCAATATGTGTAAGCAATGGGGTAGATGAAACTAGCTCTATGTAGTTTATCAATTTCAAGTTTTATGGCTTCAACTTTAGAAGGGTGTAGCAGACACTGCTTCTTCCTAAGGCCAGGTACTGATACATTATTTAGTGATAGTGGGGCCAATTCCATGCATTTCAAAATACGACCAAGTGAAATCGTCCCTATATTATTGGAATAGGGCATTATACGAGGCTACCTCCTATAGAGAGTTGGTTTCCCCTAGTGATATTTCTTCAACTACATTGGACTTGGTTGAGATGTTTACCATATTACCCTCTTTGAATGCATCTAGTGTCGGTATGGGGTTTTTGCACCAGTCTACATGGCATGCAAGAATAAAATCCTTGGTTTCTACTGTGAAAATGGTATTGATGGGTGTGCCAATAGGTGTAAATTATTTACTAGGAAGAAGAAAGAGAAATGAGGCATGGAATCCCATGGACACTCTGGTTCCATCATGGCCTCGTGAATATCTTCATCAAAATAGAAAATCCTTAAAAAAAATGACATAGGGGTCAATAGGTCATGAGGCATTGATTGGCACATGGAAGTGCTAGTTGACAAGTAGGGGATGATACTATACTTGTTTCCATATAACCAAGAGATGTGGAAAATGCATAAATAGGTTGGGCCCATGTGGTCATGGATGGTGCAATCTTTAAAATGGGCAAAGCAATCTCGATACCATGGAATGATGAGCAGATGAATTTAATAATTGTTCCTACGGAAGATGAAATGAAGTGAACATGGTTTTATGTGTCATCAACAATGGGGAGCGGAAGCATATCTTTGATGGTTGTATTATGTTTAATGGGATAATACTCCAAAGAGGGCATTGGTATCCTAGGAGTCATATTGGAGGAATAATTGTTTCTTGGTAAGAGAAAAAATCCTCTAGGATAATGCATGTGGGGTGCTAGACTCTAATAGGCCTCCCAAATGCCTAAATAAGTGTCCATGCTAGCATTAGACAAGTAGTAATGGTGCAAAAAACACATGGGTGTGATGCATGTGGTTTAGCATCTAAGGTGGTGTAATAAATGGTTTTTGGTGCCTCATCAGCATCTAGTGTGGGTGGCAAGGATGGTGTTAGTGTTTTACGAACCATGAGTAAAGGAATAGAATTAGTATGATGCACCATGTCAGTTCTAGCTTCAAATGATGACCATAGGAGAAAATGTCATTCTACGTCAATCTGTCACAAAGCAGCCCATGCCTTCCTGAATGTAGGGAGGGAAAGGAAATTATGTGTGTGGTGTGCATATTGTGTGAAAATATAAGATTGGTTATAGTTGGACAATAATTTGGCCTTCTATGCCAATAGTGTGGGTGTAAAAGAAGCATGAAGAATATGCAAAAGTTCTCTTAGAGATGGACACTAGTTCACTTATTGTCCCAACCCATTGCATAGGGCACATTAAGTAGTTGGATTATGGGTCAAAGTGTTCTATTTCAACTTCTTCTTCATTCTTATAGATGTTGGCACAAAATAACAAGTAATAGTATAGAGATCACATCGGTGTGGTACTTGACAATCCTCTTCAGAAGAGATGTAGTAAATGGTTTGAGGTGCATCATCTACATCCAGAGTGGGGGTAAGCAATGGTGCAATCATATTAACTTGATCAAGTGTCACCAATGCATCCTAATATTAAGATATTTCAAGACAACGATGAGTGTAATTTCCATACTACATGCATAACGCACAAGGATGGTTGGTAAGCAAGCCCTTCTTACGAGATGTAGTGGCTTTCTCATCCTTGGACAGAGAGGATGAATCCAACACTTGGGGGCATGAAGAAGGATCTCCAGTTATTCCAATGAGGGACATTGATTGGTAGGTTGTTCCGTCACATCATATAGGGTGCATGGGGGAGGTACGCTAGGAGAAGGGGCATAAGAGGGGTCTTTCTTCTTGGCTCTCCTCATGTCCTTTTGTGATGTACTTTTTGGTGTTTTTGCTAGTGGGTTAACAAATGTAGTGGTGTTATGTCCCTATAATACTAGTGATTCCCCCATTACTATTATTATTTTAGCCTCTTATTTTTATTTTTGTGCCCCTGTTGTCAACATATTGTTATTAGTGTGCCCCATAGAAGCCCACTAATATTATTGTTGCGCCCTTATATTATGATTGTTGTGTCGGCTTTGATTATATTGTGACCCCTTAGACTCCTATATACAGAAAGGAGGTTTTGCCGTTTGAATCATCTAAGAATTTTTCATTTGTGCAATGTAAAGGAGGTTTCCCCCCCGGAGAGGCTTATTTTGAAGTCATTGATCTATCTGTTCCTCTATTTTGTGAGTTGGTTGCATAACATTTGGTATCAAAGCTTTGGATTCTAGGGTTTCGTTGCTTCAAATGGGTCATCGTGGAATTTTTGCTATAGCATTTTTTATACGATTTTTGAGAACCTAAAACAAAAACCCATTTTAATAAGGAATTTAGACTTCTGTGATCCATAACATTCTTTAGAGAATTTTCGGCAAAATCACATAAATAATCATTTGTCGATGCGTTTCGAACCAACCAGTGTGGTTCATTGTGAGGACAAGTTGAAGAACCAGATCCAGCCTAGCATGTAAAATTAGTCTGAGAAGAGATTCCAATGGCTAATTAACAACTAATTTTTACTAAGGGACCCAGGTCAAAAATTAAAATTAATATTGTCAATATTATAATATTATTATTAATAATTTATAATCCATTTTATGGAAATAAGGTAAATCAGGTAAATCATATAACATAAATTCAAGTTTAGTTTAAAATTTAATTCAATAGTCTATTTTTATAATTTATTTATATTACTAATATATTATTTATATTAATAAATATTTAGTTATATTAATAAATATTAAAATAAATAATTGTAGAGTTTCTATCACTATATGTTGGGATATATGATCCAAGGAAGTTACAGTTTTTAAAGAATCCCGAACTACATCCCAAACAAGTGACCATGGGAAAATCGTCATAACTTTCTCTCTCAGTATCAGAATAAAATTTTGTAAGAAGGTACAGAAAGAGGATGGGCTATAGTTTTTGATGCATCAATTTTAGGTTTGAAGATTAAAACAGTGACACATGGAACTTTGTACAAGTTCGCTATATTGAAAAAGTGTATACTCAAGTCATCTTGGAAGATTAGTAATAACTCTTTCTTGGAGACTTCAATTTCATACAGACTAGTGGAATTGGAAAGAAGACTCATAGGGCTACTACAGTTTGCAATTTTAGACCCTGGAGATCCAAAATTTTAGAGATATATGAGATTCAATATCAAGCTTCTACAAATAAAACAAAGGTGTGTAGTCTTTTTAAAAAATTTCATAAGTGTTGTTTTGAAAAATTAGTTTGAAGTGATTAAAAGGGAATAGTGTAGAAAATTATCATTATTTTATGCCCCAAATAAATAAAAATGGTAACATCTAATAAGAAACTCGAAAACTCTACCATGACACATGAAGAAGAGGAAGATGCAACATGATATATTAAAATTACGAGACCAAGTGCAACAAATTTCTCTCTCACAAAAAGTAATAGAAGCTAAGATGGATGGTTTGAAGAATGGCATCAATGGTATGAAAGACAACATTGAAGGTTAGAGCAAAGACATGGAAGGGTGGAAGGAAGGTTTGACAAAGTTGTTACAAGAAAGGCTTCCTAAGGACAAAAAGGTAGTAGATAAAAATTGTAATGAGAACAAAAGAAATGTTAATCATTATTGAAAGAATGAAAACATTGAAGATTTGAAGTAAGACAGGGAATGTTTGAAGGAAGGTTTGAAAAAATTGATACAAGAAAGGATTCCTAATGGCGAAAAGGTAGTAGAGGAAACTCATGATGAGAACAAAAGAAATTTTAATCATAATTTCATAGACTCTAACATTGGAATAAACACCCACCATGTTCCAAAGATCGATATGAGGGAGTTTGATGGCAAGGATCCAATAACATGGATACTACAGATGGAACAATATTTCGATCTTCATAATGTGAAAAACACACAAAAGTTACGCATTGCAACTTTATATTTGGAACCTAATTAGTTTGTATGGTATTGATGGCTTTTCTCTCGTAAACGAATTGTCACTTGGTCAATTTTTACAGACAAAATGATACCACATTATGAGGATACAAAGAGCGACACCTTCTTTAGCCAATTGATAAATCTCAAACACAAGATTTCAATGGTGGAGCACATTGAGTACTTCCAAAAATTGAATATAAGGGTAAATGATATTTTAGAGGAACATAGGGTTGATATTTTAATAGGGACTTTAAAGGATAACATCGAGCATGAGGTTTTCCTTTGGGAACCTTATTCATTGGACAAGGCATTTAGGTTGGCAAGAAAAATTGAAAGCAAAATTATGGCAACAAGGAAGCCTACAACTCACAACTATAAATATGGAAGCGTTTTTTCCCCTAGCCTTCCACAACCTACAAGGTTGATACCACAAAAATTGGAAGAAAAAAGAGAAAAGGGGCTTTATTAAAGTTGTGATAGATAATACACTAAACGGCATAAGTGTGCTGAGAATAAATTATTTTACATAGATTGTGAAGAGGAGGAAGAAAAGGAACAAGAAACATCAAAATAAGAGGATATACATCAGGGATCAACCCTAGAGAAAGAAGAAATGAATCCAACCATATATTTTAATGCATTGGCAGGAATTACTAATCCTCAAACTCTCAAGATAGAAGGACATTTCAAGAAGAAAAAGGTAGTATTATTGATTGATTCGGGTAGTACCCATAATTTTATTCATTTTAAGATAGCTAAGGAATTGAAATTATGCCTATATCTAGCAACAGAGTGTCAAGTGATGGTTGCAGATGGAGGAACCATAATTTTTTGTGGAAAGTGCCATAATATCAAACTATCCATGGGAGAATATGTATTGAATAGTCCTCTGCTTTCTATTCTAATGGGTGGTGTTGATGTTGTACTAGGAGTCCAATGGTTGCAATCTTTGGGTATGATAGCTTTTAATTTTCAAGAACTTCTCATGAAATTTTGTTGGGAAGGAAAGGAAGTTGAATTAAGGGATATGGTAGGGAAACCAAGAAAGATAATCGGTTCTAACAGCATGACAAAGATTCTAAAGAAATAACAACATGGCGTAATTGCACAATTATGTTCACTAGAAGTGCCCACATTGAAATCATCTATTTCTCTAGATCTCCAAAAAATCCTGGACGATCATTCGAAGGTGTTTGAGACTACCAAAGGCCTCCCACCTATTTGTGATCATGATCATGTTATTCATTTGATTCCAAGAAGTGTTCCTCCAAACATCAGACCTTACAGATATCCCTATGCCCAAAAGAGTGAAATTGAACGTATGGTTGTAGAAATGCTAGAGGTTGGTATAATTCAACCTAGTCAAAGTTCTTTCTCTGCTCAAGTAGTATTGGTGCACAAGAAGGATGGATCATGGTGCATGTGTCCAGATTATAGGGAGCTCAACGAGCTCACTATTAAATATAAATTTCATATTCATGTCATTGATGAATTATTGGAGGAATTACATTGAGCAATTTACTTAACCAAGTTGCATCTTCATTCAGGATATCATCAAATTATAGTGAATATTGAGGACATTCCGAAAACGACATTTAGAACTCATCAGGGTCATTATGAATTTTTGGTCATGCCTTTTGGCCTTACCAATACACCCTCTACATTTCAAGTTTTGATGAATCACATTTTCAAACCCATCCTTAAAAAATTTGTGTTAGTAATTTTTTATGATATACTAATCTATAGCAAGTCTTGGAAGTGTCATGTTCAACATGTTGATAGGGTGCTCAAACTATTGGAGGAGAAACAATTATATGCAAAAACCTCCAAATGTTTCTTTGGACTACAGGAGGTGGTATCTAGACCATATTGTATCTCATGAAGGTGTTAAGGTAGACCCTAGAAAGATTAAAGCCATTAAGGAATGGAAAATACCCAAATCCATAAGGAATCTATAAGGATTTCTCGAGTTGACAGGGTATTATCGCAAGCTTGTTAAGAATTATGGGAAAATAGCAACACCTCCAACAACATTACTGAAGAAAGATGCATTTTATTGGACTCTAGAAACAACAAAAGCTTTTGAATATCTTAAAGAGGAAATGTGCCCAGCACCAGTATTAGATATGCCAGACTTCACAAAAACATTTATATTAGATATTCCAAACTTCACAAAAACCTTTATTGTGGAATGTTGATGCAAGAGAATTCAACCCAAGGAAAATCGTTGTAAATAATAGACATAGGGGGTCATGCATATTAGGAAATAGTTTTCCTAAGTCTCAATTCAATGTAATATTTAGGCTTTTAAGTGATTTAAATAGATAATGGGAGAATATGTAAATGCTCTCAAAATAAATAAATGAGAATGAGTGGTCGAAGTCAAATCCAACTCTTAAACAGTTCCATGATTCTAGGAACAAGAGAGAGCTTTTAGGAATTAAATGGGAAGCTGATAAGAAGATTTTTCAATTTTAAACCAAAGGAAAATATGGAATCGATAAAGTCTCAAGGAGAGTTATCTGCCACATATGTATGCATGCAAAGAGCTTTAGGGTTTTTGTTAGAGAGGTGATTGGATCCTCCAATGATCTAATCTAATGCATTCTTATAAATAAGTGAACCTGCATGTTCAATAGGGAAGAGGCCACAAATAGTAGAATGAGACTTGTATGTGTGTGTGAGAGACTAAGGTGTCTTGGGTATAATTTGTGCTTTCATATTAATATATGCAGATTTTTCCTGACTATGTCAGAATGTATGAAATGTGTGTTCTATGATTGTTGATGATGTGAAACTGTAGGTTTGCAATAATTGTAAGCAAACATAGTCTAGGGAAAAGCACAGAGAGTAAGGAGAACAATTAAGAAGAATCAAAATGGACCATCAAGTCTAAATGAAGTAGCAGAGTGAAGCTCTGGAGAAGCACCGAAATAGAGAGTTATAATGGACCTCTGAATCCATTCAAGGGAGCGATTAAAGTCCCAAAGGATAGTGATTGAAGGAATTTGTAGAGTTAAGCTCAATCAAGAATGAATTAAGCAGCAGAAGAACAAAGTGTCGGAACCTTATGGAAACCTAGAAACCACATAAACCATTAGAAATGGCAGAGAATGTCTAAGTAAAAGGAATTGAAGAGGAGTGAAGTATTGACACTCATCAACCATTAGATCAGTTAGATCAACGAGTGAGAATTAATCGCATCGGCTGGAGTCCCTTTTAAGTTATCGAAATGAGCCTTACACGTTTTCAAAGAGCGAGCAGTGATTAATTATGGACCATTGGATCGTGGCCAGATCAACGGTCACGATTAATTCGCATATCGGCGATCGGAAGTGCAAAGGGGCGATTTGCAATGTTGTGATATTTCTGATAGCGATAATCGGTGATCGGCATTGGCTATATATTGGAGATCAGGAGGTCAAGCTATCAGAGAGCGCGAAGGCAGTGTAGAGGAGGCGGACCCGATGAGGATATGAATGCAAATATATAGCATTTGAAATCTGGCATAACGGTAAGGAGTGAGAATTCCTTTGTATTCCCAAATATTTAATATTTCAATAGTTTATATGGTGCAAGCCTTTTAACACAAAAGCATATGTTATCGCTCCAATGGTTGAATATCAGAGTCGGAGGGGCGATGCAACTTTATATGTAGTGTTCTCGCGATGGAAGCGAATGCCGATTGCGATGAGGTTTCAACCTCAAGTGCTGTGCAGAACCATATAAAGGAGGAAAATATGTATTTCGTGGAATTCCTTCGTATAAGGATTACACCGAGACATTAGCACCGATATTGTTTTCTATTAATATATATGTAACCAAAACATATGGAGTATTGTGATAGAAAGGTTCAACAGGGTGATTGAAGTTCTTATACACAGGAAGTGATGAATGGGCCGTGACCATTTATGGTCTGAAGGTTTAACTCCATCGTTGAGTCAAATATCCTGCGATAGTTGTGGATGCATCATTGTTGAATGCATATTGTGGCTATGTGTGGATGTTTACCCTAAACCATTAGTGGTATTAGAGCAAAAGTTTGTAATATATAAAAGGAGAACTTTTGAAGTTCTTGGAATACTGTAGCATTCCAGCAGAGGCTTGGAGTAGGGAGGAACAGAGAATTCTTTAGAGGAAAGAAAAGACAAGATTGCTTAATGCAAGTTCTGAAGGAAAAAGGACTTGACGGACAAAACAGAGGACAACCCATTCAAAGTGCAGAAGAATGGGTGAAACAAGAGCATGCTGAGATCTTGAAGGCGAGGTAATGTGTTTTGTTTTAAATTAAGAATGTGTGTTTTTATACTAATGCACAGGTGACAGCAAGAGAAACTATGAGAGAAGAACCAGGTGAGTTCTTGAAGATAGAGTAAGGAGAATACTCTAAAAGAGAAGTGGTAGTGAACCTAAAGAATCCAACAAGAAATTGGATAGAGAAGACAGCTGAAGTGCTCTCAAGAGGAAGTGAGAGATTGCAGAAGCCTAGAAGGAGCAAAGGTGTTTCTCAAGGGGAGGTTCCAAATAGAGGACCCGCGCTTACCAAAAGACTGAGTGAGGAGAGCTTAGTGAGGTATGATTACAGCCAAGAGGACTAACTGTTGCAGAGGCTCGTTGCAAAGGAGCTCATGAATAAAGAAGAGAAGAAGATGACTATTGATAGTCATAGCAGAGGTTTAGAGAGAAGCCACAGCAGAGGATATAAGAAAGAGGATGCCAAAGTAAATGGCAAGAGGATGAGTCAAGAAGAAATTGACAAAGAGGTTGCTGAATTAAAATAACAACTCAATGCATTAAGGAGAATGCTTTAGGAAAGCCAAAGACTAGGATAGGTCTTACGGAAAAAGCCAGTGGAATGGCATGAGGTACAGAGAAGGCTACAGAAAAAGCAAGTGAAGTGGCTGAAGGAAAAACTTAAGGAAGTTGAGTTAAAAATGGAAGAATCCATCTCTGAACTAGAACAAGGAGAAATTCTGGGGGAAAGTGAAGATGAAGACTTGAAGACTAAAACTTCAAGTGAGGCCAAGGGGTCTAATGATTTTAAAACTAACAATTTTTGTGTGTATGTAGGTGAAACATGTAAAGAAGCACAATTGGTTGATATTGTCATGAAGAAGGAAGAAGACCAGCAGAATCAAAATTTTGTTCTGGAAAAAGATGAGATCGATAGATATCATATACAGCTGGAGAAATATGTCAAGAAACCAAGTGAAGGGCTTGAAGAGATTGAAGAAGAGACTATCAAATAATTTCTAAATGATATGAAGGATTTAGAACAACCAGGAGATATGATGGCTAAACCATTAAATGAGACCATAGGGTCTTATATTTTTAAAACTAATAGTTTGTGTATGATGGCAGATATTGCAGGAGAAAAGCAACCATTTGAAGATATCTCCAGAGGAGATAAATAGAAAGGAACTAAAGGCAAACTTAACGAAGATACTATGTTAGCTAAAAATATAGTAAAGGATCATCAATTCACTATGATGATAGGCACAGTGGAGATAGCCATGAAAACTGTTGAGATAGATAGTATGGAAGAAGGACATCTATTGAAAGATGTTAAGAAGGAGGAACCCTATGCAAAGGATTTAACCTTGGGAAAAGGAACACTACAAAGGCATGTTTTACAGAGGATGGATAGTCTTTTGAAGATGTCGAATGTCTGGAGGAGTACTCTAGGAGAAGAGAGTATATTGGAGAAGACCTCTTGAATGAGGGAAGTAGTGATTTGCTACAACAAAAAGACCATGAGAGTACAAGAGTTGCAGGAAGACAATATTTTAATAATGTAACACGGCATGTAAAGTATGAAGCTGGAAGAAGATAGAATTGTGATGAAGTGCTTGCTAAGTGTGAAGAGGAGATTAAATTGTTGGAGTAACTGATGAGAGAACTTGACAGTAGAACAGAAGCTGCAGTTACAGTTTCTGAAGAAGATGTGTCTCAAGTAGCCATGGAGACAGGAAGATGCAATAATTTGTTTGCAAGTTCATTAAAAAGCATGAATGAGTATGAGTATGTGATCAGAGAGATTGTGCAGAGGATATTTGAATATGGTAAAGAGGCAGTAGGAATCAAACAATTTCAAAGTGAAGATAACCAGCAGTAGGCTAAAGGAGGAGAAATTCACTATCGTGAACCCATGTAGGAAGACATAATTAGAACAGATGGTGTGGAAGAGAGACCAGCTGAGAGTCTCATGAATTCTACTAAGAATTCAAATCATCATATTGATGTGCTGAAAGACGAGGAGGAGAAAATAGAACAGCAAACTGAATTATTTCCAAGGGAAGATAAGGCATAGAAGCCTTATGTTTTTTATTTTAACAAGTGTTTTGAGTGTGCAGTTTTTTTTGCAAATGCTAGAGGATATTTGGCACAAGTGAACATCCAAATAAGGATGGAAGAAGGAAATTTTGTGGAAGAATTCAATCCATGGAGTAGAGAATTTAAATTGCTGGAAAGAATGTTGAACAGTCATGATTTAATCATGAAAGAGGGTAAGGATGATAGGGAGGCAGCAAGTAAAGCAAAAATGGTAGCAAGCCAAGGAGGAGTCAGCATAGGAGTCAGCATAATAAAAAAAGAAAAAGAGGAGGAAATATCTACAGCAAAAGTGGAGGCAATGTTTACAATGGCAGCAAGCAAAGCCAGCGTAGAAGACAGCAGCAACAACCTAGAACACAAAGAAAGAGAAAGAAGTAAGGAGCAGAATATGGACTAGCCCAAAGACATGTTGGATATAGGAATTGAAGAAATGTGGCAGCTGATGATGCATCAGTTCAAATGGAGGAGAATGGTAGCAGCAGGAAGGATGATCAATCGAGTTTGAAGCTATTTGACAAGAAGAAGAAAATGGAGCAAAAGGCAATAGACATACAGCAACAACAAAGGTACAAGGCATCTGGACAGTTACAAACAAAGTATGGGATCCAAGAAGACCAAGACCAAAAGACACATGTCAAGAGATCATGAATATTTTCTACTTTGGGATTCTGATGCAGGAGAATTTAGCCCAAGGAAAATCGTTGTAAATAGTAGACATAGGGGGTCATGCATTTTAGGATATAGCTTTCCTAAGTCTCAAGTCAATGTAATATATAGGCTTTTAAGTGATTTAATTAGATAATGGGAGAATATATAAATGCTTTCAAAATAAATAAATGAGAACATCAGTGGTAGAAGTCAAATCCAACTCTTAAACAGTTCCATGATTCTAGGAACAAGAGAAAGCTTTTAGGCATTAAATGGGAAGCTTATAAGAAGACTTTTCTATTTTAAAATAGAGGAAAAGATGGAATGGATAAAGTCTCAAGGAGACTCATCTACCACATATGTATGCATGTAGAGAGCTTTAGGGCTTTTGTTAGAGGGGTGATCGGATGCTCCAATGATCTAATCCAATGCACTCTTATAAATAAGTGAACCTGTGTGTTCAATAGGGAAGAGGCCAAAAATAGTAGAATCGGGCTTGTATGTTTGTGTGTGAGACCGAGCTGTCTTGGGTGTAATCTGTGCTTTCATATTAATATATGTATTGTTTTCCTGACTATGTCAGAACATATGAAATGTGTGTTTTATGATTGTTTATGATGTGAAACTGTAGGTTTGCAATAATTGTAAGCAAACACAATCGAGGGTGAAGCACGGAGAGAAAGGAGAATAATTCAGAAGAATCAAAATGGACCATCGAGTCTAAATGAAGTAGTAGAGCGAAGCTCTGGAGAAGCAGTGAAACAGAGAGTTATAATGGACCTTTGAATCCATTCAAGGGAGTGATTAAAGTCCCAAAGGACAGTGATTGAAGGTGTCTACAGAGTTTAGCTCAATCAAGAATGAATTGAGTAGCTGAAGAACATAATGCCAAAACCTTGCGAAAACCCAGAAACCACAAGAACCATTGGAAATGGCAGAGAATTTCTAAGTGAAAGGAATTGCGGAGAAGTGATGTTTTAGCAATCAGCAACCATTGGATCAGTTAGATCAACAGCTGAGAATTAATCACATTGGCGAGAGTCCCTTTTAAGTTATCGGAATGAGCCATAGAGGTTTGCAAAGAGCGTGCAACGATTAATCATGGACCGTTGGATCATGGCCAAATCAACAGTCATGATTAATTCACATATTAGTGATTAGAACTGCAAAGGGGTGATTGGTGATGTTGTGATATCACCGATAGTGATAATCGACGATCATCGTTGGCTATATATTAGTGATCGGGAGGTCGAGCTATCGGAGAGCGTGAAGGTAGCGTAGAGGAAGCAGACCTGACGAGGATATGAACACAAATATATAACATTTGAAATCTGGCATAATGGTAAGGAGCGGGAATTCCTTTGCGTTACACTGAAACTTGTCACCATGACTATCTGCAGTTAATATGGCTCCATCAACAGTCATATTATCCTCCTTGTCAAGACTTATACCTCTGCTCTCCATGTCAAACTTCAAGAAAGAGAGAAAGTCATCAAAAAACATGTTTATCTCTGGGTACGCAGGTTCTCTCTACCTTGCCTGTGTGTACGCATCCCAAGCTCATTGTACCTGCGTAATTGTACGCTCTGTAAGTCAAGGGATGGGTGCATACTCCTGTAAAGGTCAAAAGGCGCGAGTTTCATCTTAAAAAAGTTACTTGTGGTCACTTCTAGAGCTTTCTAGAAGAATGTTTGACGTGTATTGAGCGCCTCCAGATGGTTCATGCATCCCTATGATAGAGGAACTTATCCCATCAAGAGAGGAGCTACCCCATCCAAAGAGGGAGTATCCCATTGATGTTGGAACTGAATAACTTCCTCTAGAACACTATAAATACAGGCCTTGGGCCAGAGGAGGGGAGGTTGAAGCTGAACATTCCAAAGGGTAGATGCTGCTGGAATTAGGACTTCCATTGTAAACTTGTGAGGCGAGATTACCATCCTTTCTTGTTTCATTTGGAAGTGGGTGAGCTTGTCAAAGTAGAGGAAAACTTTGGCTGGACCCTGGGAGGAACTTGCACAACACCAAGGCTCAGGTTGTAATGGTTTCTTTTTTGTTTCCTTAATACAAATAAGTCCATTCTTCTCAATGATTTGTTGTTAATGAATTGTTTCATATACTCCTTGGTCTATATGTTGAATATGTTTTGTTTTATGAGATATTCAGGCGTTATGTAATCGTTTGATTGTTAGTGTATGCAGGTTTCGAAGTGAAGGAGGAGCTCATCTGGATCGACGAGGCTAGACTACTACAACAGCGTTGGACTTCAGGTAAGATCGAAAACACTTGGTTTCTCGTATGATAATGCATGTTTAGAGAAGGATTGCTCTTAATTGTCTTGTTTGTCACTAGAAAGTCTTAGGCTTCTAGGGAGGTTAGATTTGTCCGCAAAAATAACTTTTTCCTCATGACAAATTGGCGATTCAGGTCAACCGTATTATCCATCTTACCCTCAACCTGGTTATGGACCTCCATATCCTCAAGGTCAATACCCTGGAACGAATTTTGTGTGGGATCCTTCACAGAATCCACAGATGTTGCAACCGAATATGCAGTCGTCTTCCCAACCTGGACAGGCCGTTGGTCCATCTCAGCAACCCGTACTCCTAATACTCTGCCTCGAACGTCTGCTGCGGCTACTACAGCATCTTCTTCATCCACCCCAACTTCTTCTGGAGTATCAGCAATTTCGGTTTCTACTGTTCCTACCTCTGTTCCTCAGACCTCTGTGCCTCAGTCTGGACCTATGGTCCAGACTTCGGTCCAGATGCCTGTTGGAAGTACGGTTGTTACCTCTCAACTGGTCCTAGTACTCCTAATACTCTGCCTCGAACATCTGCTGCGGCTACTACAGCATCTTCTTCATCCACCCCAACTTCTTCTGGAGTATCAGCAGTTCCAGTTTCTACTGTTCCTGCCTCTGTTCCTTAGACCTCTGTGCCTCAGTCTAGACCTACGGTCCAGACTTCGGTCCAGATGCCTGTTGGAAGTACGGTTGTTAGCTCTCAACCTCAATTTATTCAACCTCCGTACCAGGGACAGTACCAACCTCAATATGGTCCTGCTGCTCAACAACCAACTTACCAGT
>APFE031009503.1:0-23021 GCA_000404065.3 Pinus taeda | reverse complement strand
GGAGCTAAGGAGGGCAGACAATAACTCTGAATCCTCCTTAAACAGAAGAAAACATCGAATGTGAGCAAATTTATAGGAGGAGCATATAATACTATGAATTCCTACCTAATCACTTCATTTGCTCAATTAGATATGATCATGGGGTGAATGAAACATGACAGTCTAACAGTTTACATATGAGACAAAGGAAAAAACCTATGCTAAATCAACATACCACATGAATCTCAGCAAACAGAGCTGTGAAATTCCATTAAATTCTCTACTACAAACTGTACAAGAAAGCTCTGCTATGCCCCAGCAGCTCCCAGCACTCAGCACTCACAAAAAAAAAAAAATCTCTCCCCTCTCTCAAATGACATTTTTAATACAATAAAAAAAAAAACTGCTGCCCAAAACAGGGGCGTTGTTTTAACTAACATCACAAAAATATGAAACAAAATACAGCTAGGTGAAAACCAATCAACCCCAGACCCGGCATCTGTTTTTATCATTATTAACAAAATAAACTAAAAACAAAACCATCAACGCTTCCTGAAGAGAGAATGGCGCTCCTTCCACTGAGATCCGTTGATGATTTGGCTAATTTCGAGGCAAATCTGGTGAATAGGTGGCATTACAGGTGTCCTTCCCTTTGCTAAAAATAACATAGGCAATCGCTCCTCGTTTTCTGCTCGAAATCTTTAACAATTTCACACTTGTGTGCCAGTTGTATTCATTGAGTGCTCTTATCGGCCTGCGCTGTCTCAAATGGCCCATAGGTAGTATTTGCGGTGGACATGGTTCAAACATAGGTACTGTGAATGTAAGTTTTTGAGGCGTTTCAAAGGGCCTGTAAAGAAGCTAGAGTAAAGCTGTTCGTGTTGATCCTATTTCCAAGGTTCATCTCTAGTTTATTCAAGGGGCCACAGATAGGATTTCCCATATCCTTAAACGAAATGATTTTTACTCTTCTTTCGAACCTTCGAAGACCATTAGAAATTCTCTAGGTTTAGTTAAAGACCCTATCAACCTGAAGGACATGAAAGGCGTTTACCTGGTTCCATGTTCCTATAGTACTTCAGATATTGGAGAAACTGGTCAATCGATTAACCTGAGAATCCATGAGCACACTGCAGACATAAGGCACAATTGTTCCTGCTTGTTGGCTCTAGCTGAGCATGCGGAAAAATCTAAGCACCATGTATGTATTGAGGATTCCAAAGTCATTCCTAGTTTGATCATTTCCACCATAGGAAGCTTAGGGAAGCTATTAAGATTGAAAGGCATGTTAGGAATCTCAATAGAGATGATGGTTGTAAATTGAGTAGGAGTTGGATTCGAGCCCTCTCCTTATGATCCTCTTGACTCTTTTCCCTTTATATTTTTCTTTGTCTTTATATATGTATCTCATATATAATAAATTCTCAAGCTCATAAGTTCTTTATTTGATGTAATTTCCCTCCCCTCTATATTTTTATAACATATATCCTTTTTCATTTTTTGACCCTATTTTTCAGTAAAATTTATTATTAAATTCCTAAGTACTCCAATGATATTTAACCTCTCTTTGCTTTATAATATATAATATTTAGATCTAAACTTTATTTTTAATAGTATTTATAATCTCCCTCCATATGTTTTTATTGAGATTTATAGCTTACTCTTAGCCACTTATTAATTTATTTTATTCCTATATGCTAATTTGTAACTAATTTACGATATTTATTATTTCCTTTCCCTTTAGTTTATTTTTGAAACCTCTCTTTACCTTATTCGTTATATTAGTACCATATCTCATAACCTTATAACCTAATTATTTAATAGCGACTATTTTTAACCTATTCTCAACCCCCTTATAACTCTATTATTAATGAACATCACCTATTTTTAATTACTTATTCTTAACCACCTTTATTAATTTTCTTTAACAATATCAGTACTCTTATTATCTATTTTATAACTAAATTTAGATAGTTAATTAATTTATAACTAAATTTAGATAGTTAATTAATTTATAACTAAAACACTAAATAGTTTATAATTTAAAATATTATTTTAAAATAAAATTCTTTAATGTTTAACTGGTTTCTATATCTTTGACCAAATCCTAATATGTGATTAACATAATTTTTTAAAATAAATATAGAAATTAAATAAGTGAAAAAATTTATTTTATGTGAAATTAAATTTAAAATAAAGACAATCCATGTATGGTTGGAAAAATCATTTATGCACAATAAATTGGTATTCCAAAAATTATGAAAAATTCCATCAAAATATATTTTTTTAAAATTATGATTTCCATCCTCAACTTCGGCTTCTTAAATTTTAACCATAAAATTGTGGACCCACCAAACTTATAGTTATAATGTGGACATGCGTATATAAATATATTTCATTTGATGATAGCCAGCCCACCACCCCTAGCACGAGGAATTGACAAAAGGAGCGAACGGTTTAAGATTTGACCTATTCAGCACTACGTGGGAAGGGGAAGACAGAAAGTGAGCCTTTAAAAGAGCATTCTTTCTCCAACTGGGTTCTCTGCGCATCAATCTCATCGGACGACAGAACGTGAGCGGTTAAAAGAACATTCTTTCTCCTAACTGGGTTCTCTGTACATCAATCTCATCGGACGAACAGAACGTGAGCCGTTAAAAGAGCATTCTTTCTCCTAACTGGGTTCTCTGCACATCAATCTCATCGGACGCCTGTACTGGGAAATCATCATAATTTGGATTAGACATAATAGTTTTCGTTTCACCTCAACAGTAATGGCAGCCTCAGCACGAGCAACAGCCACAGCTCCATCTCCACCCACAGCCCCAGCCCTAGCCACAGCGTCAGCTCCAGCCACAGCCCCAGCCTCAACCCTAGCACAAGTCACAGCCACAGCCACAGCTCCAGCCCTAGCCACAGCCCCAGCATCAACCCTAGCACCAGCCACAGCCACAGCCACAGCTCCAGCTCCACTCACAGCCCCAGCCCCAGCCCTAGATCCACCCACAGCCTCAGCTCCAGCTCCACCCACAGCCCCAGCTCCAGCCCTAGCAATAACCACAGCCCCAGCTCCAGCTTTAGCTCCCACTCCTTTATATTTTACCATGGTATGGTCTGGTCTGCTTTGTTTCACAGTGAAATATATTCTTGTTCTCCTGCTAATTTGCTTTTGATGGTCTGGCCATATTTGAGAGCATTATATTGTAGCGATTTTTTTAAGCACTGATCCACTTTCAACATTCTCTAGGTTGTGACGCAAATGCTGAGTACGTACAATGACTTACTCCAGCGCTACAATGAATATTTAATATGGTACTAATCTTTTTAACCACGGATATTCTGTCATTCATATGTATATATAAATGGTTGAGGTCATATACATGTATATATTCTTCTTCTTGTTCTTGGCAGATAGATAATAGGGTTTAATCGTAATGTACATTGTAATGATATATGGGTTTATAATGCGCAGGATTGTGGCAAATATGTCATCACATGAGCCAGGTCCTCTACTCACACGTGCTCCGGGCTCGGAAGGTGAGTGGGTGACTGATGGATCTATATTTCTTTATTTATGTACATATGTATTTGTGAGAGAAAGTGGATATATTAATTGTGTATGTACACTGTGTGATCGTGAACACAGCGACGGAAATCGTGGAACATGAAGTTCCGTTAGGGTTGCCACAAGGAGGGCGTGGTCAATTCATAGTCAGACTCTTCGTTCAACCGAAAGGGAGAAACGGGTTAACACGGCGTCCCATGCGGCGTGAATATTTCGTATACGAACTCTTCCAAGATGAGAATAATCTCGGCGACCCTGTAACTACGCGGACATTTACACCTCCAACTGGTTTTTGAGTTTACGCCGCCAACTGGTTTTTGAATTTTGAATGTTTACGCCGCCAACTGGTTTTTGAATGTTAAGCTGAAGCTGCTAGGGCTGAACGATTTAGAATCTCTGTGAAGAGCCCATTTTAACTGAACAATTGCCATCACTTGGAACAATGATATTGCTATTTTGATTCAACATAATCTTGATTAAAACTAGAACTCAGATGGAAAAGTTATCATTAAACTTTCCTAACCATCCAGACTATACATCAAAGTTGCTTTATGAAAATTAGCATTTAGAGAATAATGTGACTTGAGTTCTTTCCTGAAAGCATTTTGAAAGCGTAATTATGGATTTAATGGATCTTGAATGCAGGGAGTGCCTAAAACAATACCAGATTTTAGGAAACTCCAGGAATTATTTAATAATATTTGTTTGCATTTTTATAATCTATTCATTTATGTAGTAGGTTTTAGTAATAAACTGCCAACATTCTATTAGCTTTACAGGCTTGTAGTTTTACTGAGAAAAATGTAATATGTTTTTTTTAAATGATAAAAACTCAGTAGCTAATGTTTTTTTTTAAATGATAAAAACTCAGTAGCTCATGGAAATTTTGCTGATGAGAAACCATATAGTTATGGTTGACAATTTAGAGATTTTTCCTAGCCGTCTTCTAGCCAACAAACAAAATGAGTGTCAGGTTGAAACTTACACATTATCCACTCCAAGGTATCAAACACGAAATCTTATCACTTTTGGATAGCTACTACCCAAAATATCGTTATGTCCACCTATTTTTGGGATAAACTATTTTCTAATTGCATCTAAGTGGTAAAGCATTTTTGTTTAGACAATTTTTTTGGGATGGTTACTATCCCAAAAATCATTAAGTCCACTTATTTTTGGCTTAAATTATTTTTTCAGTCTCTCAAAATGCTGCTTTCTAATTGCTGGTAAGAAGCCTGTCCTTGTATGAAAGAATATAGCATTGAAGGTGCTGAGGATGAAGACAAAGTGGTAAAGCATTTTTGTTTAGTTTCTTTTTATCTAAATTTTGTGAGTGTTTTTGGGAAGTGAGGATTGATTTTATGCAGTGTTATATTATTAAGTATTTTGGTGTGGTTATTGATTATTTTATGAAATGGGTTGAATTTATGTAGACATTTAAGAAAATAATAATTACCTAGTTATGCTTTTTCTTCAACCATGTTATCACTCATTTTGGTGTCCCAAAATTCAAATTTTGAATTCTTATGAGAGGGCTTTTATGTCATTAAAAATTATTTGGGAATGGGGCATTTTGCTTAAGATCCTAGGTGGTGAATTTTGTTGTGATCTTCATGGTTTTTTTTGCTTGGTATTTTTAGATGGATTTTACATGTTTCATTGATGGAAATAGTTGTTAAGCTTGGAATCTTACATTGTTGACCCTTAAACCTCTATTCACCCTCACATTTTCTTCCAATAACGAGGAAGACTATGATGTTATGATTTTATTGTTTGGAGTTTCCCTCCAATTTCACCTTCACCACCTTCATGTTTGTTTTGACTCTTAGTTTCTAGTTGCATATTTGAACAATTGTTATCATGTTCATGTTCGTAAACTATTTATAAATTATCAAAAATTCAGAAATAATTGGTTAGATAATTTGATTCCATTACATTCATTCATGGCCCCATGAGTCTCAATAGCTTTACACTTCTTATTACAAATCAAATTCTAGATTGGAATTTCATTCATTCATTCATCATTAACATGAAAGAGACGATGCATATACATACACTTGATAACCATCATAATCATCAACACATGTAAATATAAGAAACCTAACCTTGCATTCACATTCACTAGGATAATATATCCAAACAATAATGCATATATCTCTAACTTTGATGCATGTCTTAAATAAAGTAGAGCACGGGGGTATTTATCCCATATACTAATTGCTTATTCATCATCACCACCATCCTCCCTATTAAGGGCATTAAGGTATTTGGAAAAAAGGGTCCTCTAGAATGGTTCCTCATCCCCTCAAACACCATAGTTATTCTCTTTATGATAGGGCATCACTCAGTTGGCACCTTGAAGCTAAATTCAATCAATGCCTCATTCAAATTATACTATCCCTTATTTGTAAATCTAGCTAGTAGATGATCAATATAACCATAGATATTATCAAAAATAATTAGTCCACATAATCCATCCCATGATTGAATCCCATGACTTGGCCTCGTCATTGTGAATGGCCTACCAACTTCATTGGTGCCTCATCTACAAACATACAAACCATGAGTAGTATAAGTGATGTGATTCATATAAATATAACTATCATTTATGCTATTATGTAGGCAAAAATAGAAATAATTATGTTTCATTTCTTACCCTCTGTCCCCATGCTTTGCTTGGAGCCTAAGGGAGTTTTGGGTCTCTTGTTTAGTCCATGCACCCATATGGATAATCCTCAATTCAAAATGGGAGTTGTAGCTAATGCACAAAGAAATCCAGTAGAAATGCTTCCCATATTTGTGCTACCTCCTCCTCTCCTCATTAATTCACCCCTTTCATCTCACATGAGGCTCTTAGGTCTTACATCTTAGATGAAATGGTGGGGTTTGAGAGACAATCCTCTTAAAGAAGAAATCACATATGGATGTGCCAAATTTGAAGCCACTACATGTACCCTTTTTGGCAGCCATGAATTGCCTCCACACTACATTCAAAAACACATGATCCCACCCAAAGAAGGTGCCCCTAAGAACCATCTTGGAAATCAACATCTCATTTTCCAAGACCTAGTGTGGTGCCTAGAATCCCATGATTCAGACTACCATTGTATCTATGGTCAAATTGTCTAGTTTATATGCTTATTGGATATGGATTGATATATTATGAGTGAAGAATCCATCCACAACTATGTCACCAACCATTTTGTACATTAAAAAACCAACCAAGAAGTAAACATTCACCACGATGAGATCACTATTCTTTGCTTGGAGTATAAATTCCCTTACATCCACATTCGAATACTCCATTATCTTAGAGGGTAGAAGAAAGTGACTCAAATCAATATGTTCTCAAGGAACTTGAGTAACCCATGAAATACAAGTAATACATAAACTACTTGGAAGTGGAATCCAAATTTAATATCTAGAATGGAAGATGTGAGCTTTGAAAGTTTTGAGCCTCTTAAACAACTCAAACTTAAACTTATCTAGATGAATTTATAATTAAGGATTTTGACCATATTTATATTATTCATTTATTTATCATTATTACTTTTTTCACCTTTTTTTATTATTAAATTTTCTTTTTCTCTATGCAATTTCATAAAAGTCCCATTTGATCCTTCATTAATGCCAATTTCCCCCTTGATTTGAGATCTTTTACCTAATATCAACACTTTTTTGTGGTATTGTACTTCATTCAGGAATCCCATTTCCCCTAGATGTTCCCATGCATGTAACTTGAGTCCAATAACTCAAATTATCATGCCACATGCACTATTGTTTTTGTTTTCATATGCAATTTTACATTAGTGCCCGCATTTAATTCTCCAAAATAACATATAGGTTACCTATTGTATTATATCATGATACATTTCCCTTATTTTCCACACTTGGAATATTGTTGTAAGAACACTCTCATAGTTTGAGTTAGCAATCTGGTTGATCCACTTTTGCATTCACTCGTTTCCTAACAATATTACTTTACTTACATAAATAAACATGTATTATATCCCATTGAAGTTTATAACCTATGTTATTATTTCCTTATTAGTATCAAGAATCCATATATTCTATGTATCACGGTTTAGCCTCATAATCATTCTCATCATGATGTTGGCTTGTTTCCTAGGATCTCAAGTGGTTCAATTATATTAGCATTCTTTACTATGATTCACTACATATTGTTGACTCTCTACATCAACCATACTAAATATCACTTGCATTGTTTTTCCATGAGTCATATACCCACAAGGATATTTACATTAGTGCTCACCCCTTGGTTTCTTCCTTTTGTCATCATTATTTCAAGTTGATTCATTTGGTCATATTTTGGGAATTAATATTCTTTCTTGTATGATGATCACAATTTATTGATTTTTTTGGGAAACCAAAAACATTCTCATTAACACACTTATAATGTATATGATATCTTTGAAAGCATCCCTAGTCACCCTATAAGTCATCTTTGGAATCTTTTTCTTTCAACCCTCATGTTGTGTTGATCATGTTTATCAACATCATCCAATACCACTAATTTAAGTCTACCTTTCTCTTTAAACACTTGTATTCACCTTCTAAGTTAACATCACTAGCCCATTGCCCCTTGTTGACTATATCTTGAAGTTATACATTTATATCTAGGTGATACTTGTTCACCAATATTTTAGATACTTGTCCACTATTGTGTCAATCACAATTAGTTTCATATTACTATCCTTGTATTATACCTCATGAAAGTTTCCTTTTTCTTTGCTCCTTATAGGACATCCCCTTTAAATCTCAATACATTTATTCTAGGGGCTTGGTTTAGAGGGGTATGTACCTTTCCCCTATTTTCCTCATCAATAGGTTGCCTTAGACTAGGAAAATAAATTTATCATTTGTCCTTGACTATGTAGTTTCCCACATGATTGAATTGAGCTCAATGTTGCATCATTGATAATTGTACACTATGATGGTTTTGGTATTTCAATTTTGTTCACAAAAACTAAATGTGTGAATCTTTTCAATAGTATTGAAATTGAAATTTTTATATTTTTGACAAGTCCAATATTATCCCAATTATCACCATCTTACAGGTTTATTTAAGTGGATGTTGGGTCATTGGGAAGTGACCTAGGGTTCATGTATATGTGAATAAAGCCCCCTCATATACTGGACTTTTCAACACCCATGAGTAGGTGAGGTATCACCCAAGGTATACCAATGGGTTTGTAGAACCTTTGAAGGTTATGCAAGAAGATAGGGGAAATGGAGATAGCTCTAGCTCATCACAACCCAACCCAATCCCAACCCAATCAAGTGTAATATCCATATGTCACAGACAAACCCACTAATAGAAAATACATTCATAAACCATTACTACATAATTTAACATATTCCCAACAACTATAATGGGTATGGGTGACACATAATAATAGAAAATACATTGATAAACCATTACTACATAATTTAACATATTCCCAACAACTATAATGGGTATGGGTGACACATAATAGATGGTTCAACATGAGAAGTAAATTTTCAACAGGCCTTCATCGAATGTGCATGTGATGTGCATAGGACTGACTTTGACATGAATGAGTAAAAGAAATAGAGTTCATTCATTTATGCAATGCCACAATTATTTACAACATAGAAAGTGTCAACACAAAAATTAGCTAGATAAATTGAGAAAAATCTATAGCTAATTCATTAATTCCACCAATAACACACAACACATAAAGAATAAAACCATGAATCTAGAAAAAAACCTTTGCATAACTCATATTCATATTAAACATTGAAAGGAAAAATATACAGCTCCATATATTCAACTACAAGAACTTAGATTATTATCATTCATATAATATTGAATGAATAACACCATTATAATAGACAAAATGGATATCATCAATAGAAGGACATACTATTAGAGCCTCAGTACAATCATCTCCAAAACCAAATTGTAATCTAAATAAAATATTAGATAACACAAGTAACTTGGATTTAACTTAAAAAACATAACCAACATAGAATTGAACAATGAATAAAATAAAAGTAGAACATAATATGAGTAGAACAAAATTAATTGTTGATCATAAAAAAAGTTTATTTTATGACCTTTGTCTTTTGCATCTAGCTTAGGGGAATCTCCAACCAACTCACTTAGCCAACTCACCTTGATAAGCTATCCTGATGTGTTCCTAACCACAATCGTCCACTAAAACATACCAAGCCAAATTGCCACCTTTTCCCATGTTTAACCAACCTGCACAGTCAACTCGACCTTTGTCACACATCTATGTGGCCTATCAAGCATCTGCACGATATCCCCATACTTAGGAAAAATTTCAACAAATTCCCCATCCCTCTTCTTAGCATCAATAATCTCCCAATACTATTAGTGGCTCATCGTTGAGCCACCCTATTGTGATTTTTCCATGGAAGGGAGGACCTCTATAGTCTTCCTCACAATCTTCTCAAACATTTCTTTGGATTTGTGCATGGTGGTCTTGACTGCTTCCACTATTCCAATAATGTTTACAATGGTTTCTACAGGTATAGGGTTAGCTTGGAGCAAAAGTTCATTTTCAATAATGACTTTGTGTGCCATATTTTGCAATGAAACAAGATTATATATGAGTTACATAGCCTCTTCTTATATCTGCTCAAATTGTCATGCTAATTGTTGCTACTCTACTCTCCACGTGTTAATATTTTTTCCTAATGTCACACTCTAGACCATTGCAACTTGAAGTTCAGGTGTGGGAAAAGATATGAGATTGTTGTGTATTGCTTCATTTTGTTATTCAATAGTTTGAATCCTTGAACCGATATTCTTTGAGCTTGATACTGTTCTGCATTTTGTTTCATAACTCTATGCCAACCTCATATTATTTTGTGCACTCATTTTCAATGTCACATGCAATGTCAAAATATTTGGAGGTTATATGAAGCTTTTCTCTCTTATCAACTTCTTCTAGTGGGGTAGCGAGCTTGATATGTAATTGTAACTCCTCCACCTTTACTTACATGATGTGAATAGCCTATTCAATTTTGGGTATATTCTCCTCAGTGACAATCTTGAATTCCATGTGGACGTCAATTTTTTTTTCTATATACATCGTTGACAACCCATTGGAGTGCCCCTTCACTTTCCTCAACTCATTTTCATGCTTCCTCTAGTTGTGTATTTGCTGCTTGCAGAGGTTGGTACTCAAAAGTAAGATAAACTAGATATATTAAGGTTTCATGTGCCAGAACTGGACTTCTTGGGAAATGGACTATTGCAAAGACTGTAAAATAGGCATGGGAAACTAAGAAATAATTAATTTTACTGAAGGTAGAATTTGTGATCTCTATTGAACATTAGTGTGTGTGGAGTGTACTACAACCAGGGGCATGGGTAAGGTGCAAGGCTTTGACAAATTCGTCGATGGTTGCAACAATTCCAGCTAGAGCTCTCGTACATGAGGTGCACTATTTTCCTCCATCATAGTTATTGGCTTGGTGGTGCTTGGAATAAGTGTAGCTTCCCTGGATGCCTTGATTATGTGACAGTTTCTCCAACTACTTTTTTGCCAGACCTTGTAACTCCCTTTGCTCCTACAATAATTCTCTATAGTTGTGATAAGAGGGGAAATTCCTTGATCTATCACCTCCTTAAGTTGCTCGGGAATTCCCTCCAAGTCATCCTACGATAGTCCTAGTTCTAGAACCATGGGCTTCCTTACTTTATTTTTCTTTCTTGTGCCCTTTTGTTGGCCTAGAAACAACTTTTTCTCACCTCTTGGCACAAATTATTCTTCCTCAGGATCTTGTTGTGGCATTCTAGGATGCTATTCTTTTGGTACTTGACATGGGGGCTCTAGGTGTGGCACAATTTGTCCCCCTTATTGAGCATCTTGGTTCTTTGTCTCTATCTATGTCTTTGTTTCAATAATTTTCACTATTGGTTAATCGCCAAGCATTGGTATCTACCATTCCTCTGACGAATCATTTATTGTTTGTGGCACGCTAAATTCATCCAATTTATATCGGCATTGGAGCCATACTTCTAGGGGTTGACTTAGGCCTGAATGTAAATATAATGTGGGGTAGCATGAAATTGCACCATTGAGCCATATGTGATAATAATATTGACTAGTAAGCATCGTACCTTATTTATTATGTGATTAATCACCGTTCTTCTAGATGTAAAACACAACATTGCTGTCTTGATACCACTTCTTGTCCACCATATACCATAGAGACACAAATATAAATGTGATGAAGTCAAGATTGTCCATGATGAGAAATTTGGTGTCCTTTATAATCTACCATGCCATAAAGGCTATTAGGATCAACAACCAAGAATAATGGAAGTAAATATTCTTATCTTGAGCCTCAATATAGCCTTACATTAACTAGTTTAGCAAGAAAGTGGCCCACTTCATCTGCACCCTCTCCCTCTATATACTTTATGGAATCCCTACCTCTGGTCCTCAGAAAATTCCGAGAAATTAACATGGGTCTCTCCACCAAATATCTAGAATAACCCACGAAGGAATTTGCCAAATGTTGACCTCATAATTTTGGCCCAAATTCCCCCTAGCTGCTGGCTAAGTTGGGACCCCTATTTGACCCCTCAAATCTGCCCAGAAAATTCTGCAAAATCAGCCCCAAGCTCCTCAACCAAAACCCACCAAAACCTAGAAAGGGTTTGGTGTGGTTTTGACTCAGAAATTCGGCGTCCCTAGAACCACATCCTCCTCCGTTGCTGAAGTGTACAACCTATCTGTAACTCCAGAATAAGCCCTCCAAAACACACCAAAATGACTGATAATCTTCCCCGAACTTCCCCTTATATCTCCCGGAAAATACTGGCTCCACAATTGACCCACGAACTCCCCACGTGTGCCCAGTGATGAATTCCTAGTGCTTGCTATCACACCGCCTCCAAAGAGAAATCTCCATCTCCCAAAATACTTCTAAAGGCTAGTCTTCCCCTGTACTTCCTTCTCCAAAACTCCTTTGGAAATTTCTCCCCGGAAGGCGACTGAATTATCCACTGCATATTACTGTGTCCTTCTAGAGTACGTGCTGATTGAATGATGGCTGAGTTGGGGGATCCGAATATCCACCCACAATCTCCCGGAATAATAGAAAGAAACGTCACCAGGGTGGCAATCATGGTCCACCGAAGAGAGGGTGTGTTCTTCGCTTGAAGAACTCATGCTAAACAACGGGTGATCCGGCTAAGCAGCTCAAGCAACTAAGGTTGAGTTCAATGTGTCCAAAGATGCATGAAATAAGGATAATTGCCTTATATACATTTTGTGGAGCACTTTTCCCTCCAATTTTACCTCCATCGTGGGCCCTCACTTAACCACCTCCATGCAAAACTTAACCACCTCAAAATAACTTCTCCTAAGTCTAATCTCCTAATAAAATCGAATGGGCCCCACTATCTCCAAAATTGGCCCAAAAATACAATAATTAGTCTTGTTCCAACTTAATTTAGAAAAAAACATGACATCTTTCAACTTTTATTTATGTATTAGGTATAGAGAGTTATTAAATTTTTCTTCCTTATATATAAAGAGAAAAGAATCTTAACAGAGTCTCTTAATACAATATAATTTTTATATTTTATATAATATATTTAATTTTTTTGATATTTTTATTAATTTAGTTATAAAAATTAATTAAAAAATAAAAGTAATATTATTCCTATGGTTAAAAATTTAAAACTTTGATTTTTTTATCCCTTAATACTTAAATTTCATATTAAAGTAATATATGACAAACATAAAGTTAGATCTGAGACTTTTGTGATCCATATTGTAGATAAAAATCTTTCTTGCTAAATTCTTAGCTCTTAAGCTCAAACCTTTTGTAGGTCGTACGGATTCCTATGTAAGGACTCTGCATCATTTAAGGAATGGAAAGATGTAAGGATGGACCCAAGGGATTTGCTTGTTAGCTTTGACGTTGTTTCCTTTTATACAAAAATCCCCATTCAAGAGGCCAATGATGTCATAAGTTGGATCATTGCCTAGGACACTACCAAATTGGTTGGCCTCTGCCTCACCTCGACTTTTTTCAATTTCCAAGGTGAATTCTATGAGGAAACCTGCGGAGTTATGATGAGCTCCCCTCTTTCCCCCATTGTTGCTAACCTTTTTATGGAAGATTTTGAGACCAAGGCTTTAGCCTCATTTCAATTTCGCCCTAAGAAGTGGAAGAGGTTGGTTGATGACACTTGCATCATCTGGCTCCATGGTCGTGAGAAGTTGGATCTATTTTTGAACCACCTTAACTCCCAATTTGAATCCATCAAGTTCAAGATGGAAGTAGAGGTGGATGGATGCCTTCCTTTCCTTGACATTCTCCTCTCTATATTGGATGATGGTTATGTTTCTCACCAAGATTTTCGCAAAAAAACTCACACGGAACAATATCTTCATGCTAGTTTTCATCATTTTCCTGCTCAAAAATTTGGTGTTCTCAGTACCCTTGCAACCCATGCTTTGAGAAACTCTGATGAAAACCACCTAGAGCATGAGAAATCTCATCTCCTTGAAGTTTTTAAAAATAATGGGTACAACAAAACTCAAAGCCTTTCAAAGGGCCTGTAAAGAAGCTAGAGTAAAGTTTTTCATGCTGATCTTATTTCCAAGGTTCATCTCGAGTTTATTCAAGGGGTCACAGATAGGATTTCCCATATCCTTACACGAAATAATTTTTACTCTTCTTTCGAACCTTTGAAGACCATTAGAAATTCTCTAGGTTCAGTTAAAGACCCTATCGACCTGAAGGACATGAAAGGCATTTACTACAGTACTTCAGATATTGGAGAAACTGGTCAATCGATTAACCTGAGAATCCATGAGCACACTGCAGACATAAGGCACAATCGTTCCTGCTTGTTGGCTCTGACTGAGCATGCAGAAAAATCTAAGCACCATGTATGTATTGAGGATTCCAGAGTCATTGCTAGGGTTGACCATTTCCACCATAGGAAGCTTAGGGAAGCTATTAAGATTGAAAGGCATGTTAGGAATCTCAACAGAGATGATGGTTGTAACTTAAGTAGGAGTTGGATTCGAGCCTTCTCCTTACGATCCTCTTGACTCTTTTCCCTTTATATTTTTTCTCTGTCTTTATATATGTATCTCATATTATAATAAATTCTTAAGCTCATAAGTTCTTTATTTGATGTAATTTCCCTCCCCTCTATATTTTTATAACATATATCCTTTTTCATTTTTCAACCCTATTTTTAACTAAAATTTATTATTACTCCAATGATATTTAACCTCTCTTTGCTTTATAATATATAATATTTAGATCTAAACTTTATTTTTAATAGTATTTATAATCTCCCTCCATATGTTTTTATTGAGATTTATAGCTTACTCTTAGCCACTTATTAATTTATTTTATTCCTATAGGCTAATTTGTAACTAATTTTAAGATATTTATTATTTCCTTTCCCTTTAGTTTATTTTTGAAACCTCTCTTTACCTTATTCGTTATATTAGTACCATATCTCATAACCTTATAACCTAATTATTTAATAGCCACTATTTTTAAACTATTCTCAACCCCCTTATAACTCTATTATTAATGAACATCAATTATTTTTAATTACTTATTCTTAACCACCCTTATTAATTTTCTTAACAATATCAGTACTCTTATTATCTATTTTATAACTAAATTTAGATAGTTAATTAATTTATAACTAAAACACTAAATAATTTATAATTTTAAAATATTATTTTAAAATAAATTATTTTAGTTGTTTTACTAGTTTCTATGGGTTTGACCAAATCCTAATGATGTGATTAAACATACTTTTTTTTAAAAATATAAATATAGAAATAAATATGTGAAATTAAATTTAAAGGCAGTTGTCTATAACGCCACTTTTTGAAAGCTTTTCCGTTGGGTTTTTCTGGTCAAAATCCCGCAGCAATTTATTGGAATCACAAGTTTGATCGCTAGTTTCTGCACAATCAAAGCGTCCCAGGGGTTTTTCAGGGTGCTGAATCCAAATATGCAGTGAAAAAACCATTTTAACTACAACAAATCAAGATTTAACCTCAATTTCTTTGGCCAGATTCCGTCACCTGAATCTCCAAAAAGTCGCATTATATCGGTTGGAAAAATCATTTATGCACAATAAATTGGTATTCCGAAAATTATGAAAAATTCCATCAAAATATTTTTTTTTAAAATTATGATTTCCATCCTCAACTTAGCCTTCTTAAATTTTAAAATATAAATATAGAAATAAATAAGTGAAAAAAATTTAATTTATGTGAAATTAAATTTAAAGTAAAGGCAATCCATGTATGGTTGGAAAAATCATTTATGCACAATAAATTGGTATTCCGAAAATTATGAAAAATTCCATCAAAATATATTTTTTTAAAATTATGATTTCCATCCTCAACTTCGGCTTCTTAAATTTTAACCATAAAATTGTGGACCCACCAAACTTATAGTTATAATGTGGACATGCGTATATAAATATATTTCATTTGATGATAGCCAGCCCACCACCCCTAGCACGAGGAATTGACAAAAGGAGCGAACGGTTTAAGATTTGACCTATTCAGCACTACGTGGGAAGGGGAAGACAGAAAGTGAGCCTTTAAAAGAGCATTCTTTCTCCAACTGGGTTCTCTGCGCATCAATCTCATCGGACGACAGAACGTGAGCGGTTAAAAGAACATTCTTTCTCCTAACTGGGTTCTCTGTACATCAATCTCATCGGACGAACAGAACGTGAGCCGTTAAAAGAGCATTCTTTCTCCTAACTGGGTTCTCTGCACATCAATCTCATCGGACGCCTGTACTGGGAAATCATCATAATTTGGATTAGACATAATAGTTTTCGTTTCACCTCAACAGTAATGGCAGCCTCAGCACGAGCAACAGCCACAGCTCCATCTCCACCCACAGCCCCAGCCCTAGCCACAGCGTCAGCTCCAGCCACAGCCCCAGCCTCAACCCTAGCACAAGTCACAGCCACAGCCACAGCTCCAGCCCTAGCCACAGCCCCAGCATCAACCCTAGCACCAGCCACAGCCACAGCCACAGCTCCAGCTCCACTCACAGCCCCAGCCCCAGCCCTAGATCCACCCACAGCCTCAGCTCCAGCTCCACCCACAGCCCCAGCTCCAGCCCTAGCAATAACCACAGCCCCAGCTCCAGCTTTAGCTCCCACTCCTTTATATTTTACCATGGTATGGTCTGGTCTGCTTTGTTTCACAGTGAAATATATTCTTGTTCTCCTGCTAATTTGCTTTTGATGGTCTGGCCATATTTGAGAGCATTATATTGTAGCGATTTTTTTAAGCACTGATCCACTTTCAACATTCTCTAGGTTGTGACGCAAATGCTGAGTACGTACAATGACTTACTCCAGCGCTACAATGAATATTTAATATGGTACTAATCTTTTTAACCACGGATATTCTGTCATTCATATGTATATATAAATGGTTGAGGTCATATACATGTATATATTCTTCTTCTTGTTCTTGGCAGATAGATAATAGGGTTTAATCGTAATGTACATTGTAATGATATATGGGTTTATAATGCGCAGGATTGTGGCAAATATGTCATCACATGAGCCAGGTCCTCTACTCACACGTGCTCCGGGCTCGGAAGGTGAGTGGGTGACTGATGGATCTATATTTCTTTATTTATGTACATATGTATTTGTGAGAGAAAGTGGATATATTAATTGTGTATGTACACTGTGTGATCGTGAACACAGCGACGGAAATCGTGGAACATGAAGTTCCGTTAGGGTTGCCACAAGGAGGGCGTGGTCAATTCATAGTCAGACTCTTCGTTCAACCGAAAGGGAGAAACGGGTTAACACGGCGTCCCATGCGGCGTGAATATTTCGTATACGAACTCTTCCAAGATGAGAATAATCTCGGCGACCCTGTAACTACGCGGACATTTACACCTCCAACTGGTTTTTGAGTTTACGCCGCCAACTGGTTTTTGAATTTTGAATGTTTACGCCGCCAACTGGTTTTTGAATGTTAAGCTGAAGCTGCTAGGGCTGAACGATTTAGAATCTCTGTGAAGAGCCCATTTTAACTGAACAATTGCCATCACTTGGAACAATGATATTGCTATTTTGATTCAACATAATCTTGATTAAAACTAGAACTCAGATGGAAAAGTTATCATTAAACTTTCCTAACCATCCAGACTATACATCAAAGTTGCTTTATGAAAATTAGCATTTAGAGAATAATGTGACTTGAGTTCTTTCCTGAAAGCATTTTGAAAGCGTAATTATGGATTTAATGGATCTTGAATGCAGGGAGTGCCTAAAACAATACCAGATTTTAGGAAACTCCAGGAATTATTTAATAATATTTGTTTGCATTTTTATAATCTATTCATTTATGTAGTAGGTTTTAGTAATAAACTGCCAACATTCTATTAGCTTTACAGGCTTGTAGTTTTACTGAGAAAAATGTAATATGTTTTTTTTAAATGATAAAAACTCAGTAGCTAATGTTTTTTTTTAAATGATAAAAACTCAGTAGCTCATGGAAATTTTGCTGATGAGAAACCATATAGTTATGGTTGACAATTTAGAGATTTTTCCTAGCCGTCTTCTAGCCAACAAACAAAATGAGTGTCAGGTTGAAACTTACACATTATCCACTCCAAGGTATCAAACACGAAATCTTATCACTTTTGGATAGCTACTACCCAAAATATCGTTATGTCCACCTATTTTTGGGATAAACTATTTTCTAATTGCATCTAAGTGGTAAAGCATTTTTGTTTAGACAATTTTTTTGGGATGGTTACTATCCCAAAAATCATTAAGTCCACTTATTTTTGGCTTAAATTATTTTTTCAGTCTCTCAAAATGCTGCTTTCTAATTGCTGGTAAGAAGCCTGTCCTTGTATGAAAGAATATAGCATTGAAGGTGCTGAGGATGAAGACAAAGTGGTAAAGCATTTTTGTTTAGTTTCTTTTTATCTAAATTTTGTGAGTGTTTTTGGGAAGTGAGGATTGATTTTATGCAGTGTTATATTATTAAGTATTTTGGTGTGGTTATTGATTATTTTATGAAATGGGTTGAATTTATGTAGACATTTAAGAAAATAATAATTACCTAGTTATGCTTTTTCTTCAACCATGTTATCACTCATTTTGGTGTCCCAAAATTCAAATTTTGAATTCCTAGGTGGTGAATTTTGTTGTGATCTTCATGGTTTTTTTTGCTTGGTATTTTTAGATGGATTTTACATGTTTCATTGATGGAAATAGTTGTTAAGCTTGGAATCTTACATTGTTGACCCTTAAACCTCTATTCACCCTCACATTTTCTTCCAATAACGAGGAAGACTATGATGTTATGATTTTATTGTTTGGAGTTTCCCTCCAATTTCACCTTCACCACCTTCATGTTTGTTTTGACTCTTAGTTTCTAGTTGCATATTTGAACAATTGTTATCATGTTCATGTTCGTAAACTATTTATAAATTATCAAAAATTCAGAAATAATTGGTTAGATAATTTGATTCCATTACATTCATTCATGGCCCCATGAGTCTCAATAGCTTTACACTTCTTATTACAAATCAAATTCTAGATTGGAATTTCATTCATTCATTCATCATTAACATGAAAGAGACGATGCATATACATACACTTGATAACCATCATAATCATCAACACATGTAAATATAAGAAACCTAACCTTGCATTCACATTCACTAGGATAATATATCCAAACAATAATGCATATATCTCTAACTTTGATGCATGTCTTAAATAAAGTAGAGCACGGGGGTATTTATCCCATATACTAATTGCTTATTCATCATCACCACCATCCTCCCTATTAAGGGCATTAAGGTATTTGGAAAAAAGGGTCCTCTAGAATGGTTCCTCATCCCCTCAAACACCATAGTTATTCTCTTTATGATAGGGCATCACTCAGTTGGCACCTTGAAGCTAAATTCAATCAATGCCTCATTCAAATTATACTATCCCTTATTTGTAAATCTAGCTAGTAGATGATCAATATAACCATAGATATTATCAAAAATAATTAGTCCACATAATCCATCCCATGATTGAATCCCATGACTTGGCCTCGTCATTGTGAATGGCCTACCAACTTCATTGGTGCCTCATCTACAAACATACAAACCATGAGTAGTATAAGTGATGTGATTCATATAAATATAACTATCATTTATGCTATTATGTAGGCAAAAATAGAAATAATTATGTTTCATTTCTTACCCTCTGTCCCCATGCTTTGCTTGGAGCCTAAGGGAGTTTTGGGTCTCTTGTTTAGTCCATGCACCCATATGGATAATCCTCAATTCAAAATGGGAGTTGTAGCTAATGCACAAAGAAATCCAGTAGAAATGCTTCCCATATTTGTGCTACCTCCTCCTCTCCTCATTAATTCACCCCTTTCATCTCACATGAGGCTCTTAGGTCTTACATCTTAGATGAAATGGTGGGGTTTGAGAGACAATCCTCTTAAAGAAGAAATCACATATGGATGTGCCAAATTTGAAGCCACTACATGTACCCTTTTTGGCAGCCATGAATTGCCTCCACACTACATTCAAAAACACATGATCCCACCCAAAGAAGGTGCCCCTAAGAACCATCTTGGAAATCAACATCTCATTTTCCAAGACCTAGTGTGGTGCCTAGAATCCCATGATTCAGACTACCATTGTATCTATGGTCAAATTGTCTAGTTTATATGCTTATTGGATATGGATTGATATATTATGAGTGAAGAATCCATCCACAACTATGTCACCAACCATTTTGTACATTAAAAAACCAATCAAGAAGTAAACATTCACCAAGATGAGATCACTATTCTTTGCTTAGAGTATAAATTCCCTTACATCCACATTCGAATACTCCATTATCTTAGAGGGTAGAAGAAAGTGACTCAAATCAATATGTTCTCAAGGAACTTGAGTAACCCATGAAATACAAGTAATACATAAACTACTTGGAACTGGTGGAATCCAAATTTAATAGCTAGAATGGAAGATGAGCTTTGAAAGTTTTGAGCCTCTTAAACAACTCAAACTTAAACTTATCTAGATGAATTTATAATTAAGGATTTTGACCATATTTATATTATTCATTTATTTATCATTATTACTTTTTTCACCTTTTTTTATTGAATTTTCTTTTTCCAATTTAATAAAAGTCCCATTTGATCCTTCATTAATGCCAATTTCCCCCTTGATTTGAGATATTTTACCTAATATCAACACTTTTTTGTGGTATTGTACTTCATTCAAGAATCCCATTTCCCCTAGATGTTCCCATGCATGTAACTTGAGTCCAATAACTCAAGTTATCATGCCACATGCACTATTGTTTTTGTTTTCATATGCAATTTTACATTAGTGCATGCATTTAATTCTCCAAAATAACATATAGGTTACCTATTGTATTATATTATGATACATTTCCCTTATTTTCCACCCTTGGGATGCAACCTGGTTGATCCACTTTTGCATTCACCGTTTCCTAACAAGATTACTTTACTTACATAAATAAACATGTATTATATCCCATTGAAGTTTATAACCTATGTTATTATTTCCCTATTAGTATCAAGAATCCTTATATTCTATGTATCAGGGTTTAGCCTCATAATCATTCTCATCATGATGTTGGCTTGTTTCCTAGGATCTCAAGTGGTTCAATTATATTAGCATTCTTTACTATGATTCACTACATGTTTTTGACTCTCTACATCAACCATACTAAATATCACTTGCATTGTTTTTCCATGAGTCATATACCCACTAGGATATTTACATTAGTGCTCACCCCTTGGTTTCTTCCTTTTGTCATCATTATTTCAAGTTGATTCATTTGGTCATATTTTGGGAATTAATATTCTTTCTTGTATGATGATCACAATTTATTGATTTTTTTGGGAAACCAAAAACATTCTCATTAACACACTTATAATGTATATGATATCTTTGAAAGCATCCCTAGTCACCCTATAAGTCACCTTTGGAATCTTTTTCTTTCAACCCTCATGTTGTGTTGATCATGTTTATCAACATCATCCAATACCACTCATTTAAGTCTACCTTTCTCTTTCAACACTTGTATTCACCTTCTAAGTTATCATCACTAGCCCATTGCCCCTTGTTGACTATATCTTGAAGTTATACATTGATATCTAGTTGATACTTGTTCACCAATATTTTAGATACTTGTCCACTATTGTGTCAATCACAATTATTTTCATATTACTATCCTTGTATTATACCTCATGAAAGTTTCCTTTTTCTTTGCTTCTTGTAGGACATCCCCTTTAAATCTCAATACATTTATTCTAGGGGCTTGGTCTAGAGGGGTATGTACCTTTCCCCTATTTTCCTCATCAATAGGTTGCCTTAGACTAGGCAAATAAATTTATCATTTCTCCTTGACTATGTAGTTTCCCACATGATTGAATTGAGCTCAATGTTGCATCATTGATAATTGTACACTATGATGGTTTTGGTATTTCAATTTTGTTCACAAAAACTAAATGTGTGAATCTTTTCAATAGTATTGAAATTGAAATTTTTATATTTTTGACAAGTCCAATATTATCCCAATTCTCACCATCTTACAGGTTTTTTTAAGTGGATGTTGGGGCATTGGGAAGTGACCTAGGGTTCATGTATATGTGAATAAAGCCCCCTTATATACTGGAATTTTGAACACCCATGAGTAGGTGAGGTATCACCCAAGGTATACCAATGGGTTTGTAGAACCTTTGAGGGTTATGCAAGAAGATAGGGGAAATGGAGATAGCTCTAGCTCATCGTAACCCAACCCAATCCCAACCCAATCAAGTGTAATATCCATATGTCATAGACAAACCCACTAATAGAAAATACATTCATAAAGCATTACTACATAATTTAACATATTCCCAACAACTATAATGGGTATGGGTGACACATAATATATGGTTCAACATGAGAAGTAAATTTTCAACAGGCCTTCATTGAATGTGCATGTGATGTGCATAGGATTGACTTTGACATGAATGAGTAAAAGAAATAGAGTTCATTCATTTATGCAATGCCACAATTATTTACAACATAGAAAGTGTCAACACATTAATTAGCTAGATAAATTGAGAAAACTCTATAGCTAATTCATTAATTCCACCAATAATGCACATCACATAAAGAATAAAACCATGAATCTATAAAAAAAAACCTTTGCATAACTCATATTTATATTAAACATTGAAAGGAAAAATATACAGCTCCATATATTCAACTACAAGAACTTAGATTATTATCATTCATATAATATTGAATGACTAACACCATTATAATAGACAAAATGGATATCATCAATAGAAGGACATACTATTAGAGCCTCAGTACAATCATCTCCAAAAGCAAATTGTAATCTAAATAAAATATTATATAACACAAGTAA